>JAQGBH010000332.1:0-56700 GCA_034698265.1 Sminthurinus aureus | reverse complement strand
TAACGATATTTTCTCGAATATCGTTCGATATTGGGTTGAACGATAACGATACTGAACGATATTTGAAAGTAACGATAGTTGGATGCTCTAGTATGCATGTCTAATGTCCACCGTCTACATATTACATGTAAAGTGCAAGGAAAAGCTTTCCCGTTAATGTACCTTTTACCTTTTAATGGTTTTTATTCTAAACTTACCCTTTCCATGAAATTTAAAATTATGTATTATACACGTAATACATAAATAACAGATAGGTGTATAGTGTATAGTATATAGTGTGTAGTTTATATATTCAATATTATTATATACTGCAACAAAAGATACAGAAAATGATTATATGGAAACTAAAAAATGTATTGTTATTTAATATAATGTCATGTCATGTAACGAGGAGAGTATACAGTACAGAGTATAGAGAATACAGTACGAATTTAAAAAATAATACAAGCCATTCCGTGTACAATTAAACTTAAATTACATTATTTACTTTATCATTTGTGGGATCAATGTCCATTTCGTATTCTGCAGTTTGTAGATACATTACAGTGAGTATAAAATGTATGGTACAGGAGAATGGATCATAAAGAAGAGAGAGAGAGAGAGAGAAAGAATAAAAAGAGTTATCATCCATGATATCTGTAATATATTACTTGATATGATGTGTAAATATCTGTGTAATGATGATACTAAATGATGATAAACTATTGTGGATTGTGGATTCAAGATGAAAGATGAATGATATCTCTGTTAGCCTGATGTTTTATGTAAACAAATGAGAAATGGAGAACGGCGAATGGCTCGTGATCACGGTTTTAGTCAAAAGTCAAGTCAAAACATATCTTCAACTTCAGACTATGTCTATACAGTTTACATTTTGTATATACATAAAAAATAGGTAGATAAAAAATAATATAATGGACAGATTAATACTTGAAACAGAATATGCAATATATTTGTACAAGAAACGGTTTTATGGAGGAAAATGGAAAATGACTCTAAAGCACGAGACCAAAGAAAACAAAAGAAAAGATGAAAGATGGACGGATGATCTCTATAAAATTGTTTTGTTCTTTAATGCCTAATAAAGTTTTTCAATACATGCACGATGTGCACTCTTCACTGTACATAACATAAAATATATAAAGATGTCTCCATTAAATGTACCTACTTCAAATCTGTCTTTAAAAGCTTTTTTCTACTTCTCATAATTTGTACTTTTTGAATCGATACCCGGACATCAAACGTACACATCATCATATACTGTATACGATATGTATACGAAGACTAAAAGATAATAGCTTATATAATACTTTCATCCAAAATCCAAGCATTTTGTATTTCTTATGTGTAGATTGTGGATTCAGATGAAAAGGAATGAGACTAAAGGTATGAAAATGAACTATTACTAAACAATGTATTCTGAATGAAATGGTGAATGTTCTTTGCTTGCATAAAATTGTAAATTGTAATAGTCGTATAAACTGTATATTATTTTACATTGAGCATTGAACATTGAGCATTTTGTATTGTGTATCATAGTGAATTCAATGTATAATGTGCATGTTTTTATACTACATAATGTTGTTGGAGAAAACCCCCCTTTAGTTTTGCGTTTCAACCGAGTATTATACGAGTTTCCTTTTTTTCTGGTGAAGTCAGCGTTTAATTCATAATTGTACATCCCTGGACGACTCCTTTACTTTGTTGGAGGATGCTACACAGACACAGTCAGACATGCATATATGCATGTAGATATGTAGATATGTAGGGATATAAAGATATACATTTTTTTAACTTTGCCGTGTTCCTCACAGTACACTGCACCACACCACATCATACCACATTGTATCAGCAGATTGCAGATATAAGGATTAGGTAGATTTTTAGATTCACCTTTATATCTTTGTATCTTTCTATATAGATATTATTTATACATATGTACAACGATCATAGTAAGTAGTAGTAGTAGTAATAATAAGATAGTTGATGGTTTCACAAGAGCGATCTTTACTTTTTTGTCTTGGTTTTGGTGTGTTCTTGTTGTGTGGGTTGCAAGTTGTAAGTTAAAGTTTGAGCTTGAGTTCGAATCGAGGCTTATGTTCATCAGTTTTTTAGTAGAATCATTGGAGCAAGCGAGGAACGAAAAAGGAGAGAAGGAGAAAAGCGTATTGAACGTTGAGCATTGAGCATTGTGTGTAATACTGTGTAATGTACTTTGTAGATTGTACATATTACACAGTCCTATAATATTATATTATACTTTTCGGAACAAAAAGTTTGGGCTTGTGTGCATTTGAAAATTTGAGCTCCATTCTGTCTGACTGAGCCGGTGAGGTTAATTTGGAAGAGGCACCTTACCTTACCTCTTTACCCACCTGTGTGAGTCGAGAATTGAGAATCGAGAGTGTAGAGTCGAGAGGCAAGAGTCGAGTCAAGCTGCAATAAGCAACCAAGTACGCAAGAAAGCAAGTTGGTCAGTCAGTAATAAAGTAAAACCAACGACTTCTTCTTGGTCTTTGTATCATATCCCATCGCATCACATCGCACGGCACACACATCACGTGGCACGTCATTGTTTGTATATCGGTCTATCCATCTATCTATTCATACATCTGTATGTCAGATATGGATTGCAGTGTGTAGTTTGCAGTGTCTAGTATCAAGTGTATGGTGTTTGGTGTTATGTGCTCTACTCTGCTCTGCTGTGGTGTTTTTTTTTCTTGCTGTTTTGAGTTTTGAGTTGTGAGTATATGAGCATTAAGAAAGAGAGAGTAAATAAGTAGCGAATAGACTGCAAACACAGCACGTGGTACTTGTCTTGTCGTCCTTTCATCTTTATAATAAACATACACAAACACTATGTACAATTTATAATGTACAATACACACACAAACACAATCTTAAGACTAAGAGAGCTTGAGAACTGTTAAGCTTTTGAGCTTTTTGAGCCCAAGTGCATTTATAATTTATACATTCATTCATTCCGTATCTGCACTACCATCACAACACATCCGCCACCCAATCCACCAACACCAACACTAAACCAAACCAAACTTCCTCCGGACACAATCCAAAAGTCACAATCCTTACACTTCAAACTCAAAATGTCCCTAGCTACAAACTATTAGAAGTATAAACCAACGGTAAAAGTGGAAAAATTTATTACGAGTAGGAGGACAATGTGAAAAAGTCGCCAAGTCTCAAGAATCTCAAGAAAGAAAGAGAATAAAAATATTATAGTTTTCTTTCATTTTTACTCACTCTCTATCGCTCTTGCCGCCACTGTCAAATAATCACATGCTTGTGATTTTGTGTTAGTGTGATTTTTCTTGTGTGAATTTAAATCTGTATCTGCTGCTGCTGTTTGAACAGTGAACAAGAGCAGAGCAGAACAGGAGCAAGTTGACATGCATGGTGCATTGTCATTTCATTGTTCCCCGTCTTATTATTATTATTATTCATTTTTATGACTGTGAAGTGAGGTGAGATGGTCTTGTGTGTATTTGTGTATTTATGTAGTTTGGTAGCAAAACTCAAATTACTACAAATAATTATATATTTTTTCCCAAAGATAAACCAGTAGTGACTGTGAATGTGTGACTGCGGTGTACATATTCCTAGGCAGAAGATAGTATAGAGAAAACAGAAAAATACAAAAATATGTTCTTCAGACTGTGAGATGTGTGTTTACATACAAACAATTGTTTGTGTGTCTGTGAGTGTGTTTATGTGCATTGTACAATAGTTCTCAAGATTCAAATTCAGAGAAGAAGAAGAATAAAGAATGAAGGCAAGTGTGACTCTTTTGTACTCTGACAATGAAAGTACAGTAGTCAAATTTTTTCTTCTCATTTTCTTCACCTCCTTCAATGCTCAGGCATAATACATAACAAAAACATACATAAATGTACACAAACTACTACTGAAATGACTTTCTTTCTTGTGGAAATGACTTGTTCTTGAGTCTTGAGTGAAATGAAACGCACACAATACAAAATACACAATAGAAATGTACAATGTGAATTTGAATGTTAATACTCAATACGCACTACTGCAATGTACGCAAAACTCCTAGTCTAACTTCCAAGTCTCCATATTGTGGATATTGACAGTTTTGAATTTTCCTGTGTGTAAAACCATAAGTGCAAAAACATAATCCCACAGGGAATATTTTGATTCTCTTTTATTCATTTTTATGTCAAACTCTTGTCGTTTATGTCCGCAACTTTGACAACAATTGCAAATACAAAACACAACTAGAATAACAATTACACCAAGAGTCTGCTACTGATTACTGACTACTGACTTAATAAAAGTGGAATGTTATTGTGAGCGTGTTTATGTGTCATTTGGATTCCTTTTTTATGAGTGTTTGTTATTATTTTTTATTGTGTTTTTGAAATTTAGTGTAATAACTGCAAAATGCAAAAACTCTAAACTCAAATGTAAATATAAATATACTAATATTATGATGGATAAAAGTTAAATGTGATCGTCTATTGTTGACTTTTGAAATTACTGTCATCTGTCTGTAGTTTGTAGTGACTTTTGGAAAGTATTGCGGCTAGTACTGGTTATGTACTTGTCTTGAGTCTGTTTATCAAAGCCTTATTATTTCTTCAACTTCAACTTCAGTAGTCGAGTTGGAGTCAGCGTCTTTGGGTTGACTGTTTTCTGTGAACGTTTCTGTTTTTTTTCCTGCGTCTGAAATCTGAAATAGAAAGTGTCAGCTGAGTCGAGTGACTGATTTTAACCTGTTGCTTCCATGTGTGTGTTTGAATGCAACATATATAGTCTATGGCGTATGTTGTATGGAGTATGGTGTACAAAACAGAAACAGAAATTGAGAAAAATATTCAAGTCGGTTACTAAATTGCATACAAACTACAAACAGTCACATTACTGTCGTCTCTTTCCAAGAAACCAGAAACGTATTAAACGTGATCGTCAAAAGTCTAAGTTTGCTCTTTGCAAAGATATTATTCAACATTGAACATTCAGTGAATACGAAATTAACAAGTTTAAATTTTAAAGTACTGATATAAATAAGAGTTTCTTGTCTCTCTGAGACTCTCTCTCTCAGATAACCAACAACAAAGTGGTCGAGGAAATTTAAGCTTCTCAGTATCCAGTAAAATACATGCTCTGTTATTTTTCAGATTATTACTATTATTATTATTGTTATCATCCTGAACAAGTTGTCAGCAGCAGGAGCAGCAACAGCCACAAGATATTGTAATACAAATGTAATAGTCGTAATGCTCATGTACTCATGTACTCATGTAGGCAGTAGGTAATACAGTGGCAATGTGCATTGTATAACAATTTTACAATACAATACAATTCAACAGTTGGCTTCTGTCATTTCTCTTCCGTTCTCTTTTTGTGTGTAGTTTGTATTTTGTATTGTTGTCTGCTTCTCAAAAGCCTGGAGTCTAGATTCTAGAGTTTAGAGTCTGGACAATCGTGTGAAAAGTGAATCGTGTAATCTTTTGTTACTTACCTTTGTGTCTACACTCATGTGTTTTGTGTTTCCTTCCTTCCCGTGATTTTTCAATGAACCATGTACAATGTACAATGTGTATAGACTTTTGACTTTGGATTTGCCTATGTTTATGTGAATGTGTACAAATATTTTTCCGTGGATTTAAAGTTTTGTCTCTCTTCATTCTTCATTCCTCGTGCTGACTGTTTGGTTGGATTACGAAGAAATTGAAATGTGACTTTGATGGTTTTTTCTCCATCTCTTTTATGTCATCTATTATACGGATATTTTTACGATTCCCCCTCTTTTTTCCACATTGTGCCTATTATGTAATGTATAATGGAAATGCATGGATTTATGTATGGATAAAGTATACGTAAATACATATACGTATCGGATGTTCTTCGGAAATCAATGGGCTGTTTCTTTCGTGCTCTTTTATTGTTCGTGCAGTGTTCTGTGTCTTTCTACTCTTTTATCCCTCACATGCTTGTAGTGTATAGTGTACAGCTAATTGATTAATCAAGCTCATGCTTCTACGTGGAAAAAATAATAGAGTTCCATTTGCCTGTTTGATAAAGACTTGCTTGCACAAAGAACCGGAATCAAGCTAAGTCTTTATGCTGTATTTGGTGTTTCACAAATGTTTCACATTTGATTTTGAATCTGATGAATGTTGAAGTTGCCTATATGTACAGCACACATGCGTTTATGTTGTAAGTTTGTCTACATCCATAATACAAAATACAAATGTGTGTACAAGTAAAAGGGAAAGGAAATCAATGCCCTCTCTCCGTCTTTGACTATGAAAATGAAAATGTGATATGATGTCTACCATTCAATACAAATGCTCAAATAACATCAATACCAATAGACAAGAAAACAAAACAAAACAACGGCAAGGAAAAAAGAAGATGAATATCGTGCAGTTCTCTACTTCTCTCGTTATGGAGTATAGAGTATGGAGAGAGGAACTGGACTAAATAGCAGTAATCAACAAGAAACAGCTGACGCAAATGATATTGCAAATTGAAAATACTGTATTTTTAATTGTTTCCCTAGACGTTGCTAACATAACTCAATTTTTTGGGCAATGTTCAGTTCAGACTCACTAATGACCAACAACTAACAATAAGTAAAAACTATCTAGCAACCAGCAACCAACTACTCAAGCATTAGCTAATTTATGCATACATTAGGATGAAACATTGTGTGCAGTTTAAAGTGTACAGTGTCCCATTTAATTGATGTTGTATAAATTTCCAATAAATTATCTTTGCTTGTGTATGAAGACAAGCAAAAATACAAAATACTGATAGTGATGTTTTGCATGCCGTTGGTTTGTATTAGCAGCTGTAGTAGCAGCAGTTCTAGGTTCTAGTGATATAGTGTTATTTCCCATGTAAATTTATTTATTTATTTATTTCTCAACGTGGATGTCTACATGTGTTTTTTGCATGGCATTGTTCCACGAAAAAACCATTGTTGACCATAATGAATTTAAACACAACACCAAGAAAAGTCAAGCAAGAGTCGCGACTTCGCAGATCGCTGTCGTTGACCAATACAAACAACAACAGCAACAGTAATAATAATGATAGTCGTTCTGCTAATCCTACTGATAATACAATGGAAACAGGTGCTTTATACTATTATACTATTATACTTTGCACATAAATAACTATGCACATCTATTATCTATGTACTACATAAGTTTAGTATTGTACACTTAACATTCGATATACTATGACGCTTTTTCTTAATTAGTTTTACTTTTTATTTATCTTACCATCATTATTATATCTACGCTATGTATTGTCCATATAAGAGAATGAGTGTGATTTGCTGATACAGTGAATATTGTTTCATTCCTGCGTTAATCTATTATGTTAATCTGACGGCTAATGAATGTCCACTATCCACTAGTGACGTTGTAATACTGTGTAATACTTGTTAGATTTTAAGATATCATGTTGACATATTATGCGTTTTGGTGGAAAAACTAGTGCTTGAATTCACAACATTTTTATGTCACAAGTATCAAGTTTCAAGTCTCAAGAAGTTTCAAGTCTGGTTCGTGCTGTCCGTTGTCTCTTGTCTCTTGTCTCTTACATGTTACATGTGCGATTTAGTCATGGATGATGCTCTAACTTTTAGTTTCATTTTTCCTCATTCTTCTAGTTTGTAGTTTTGCCGTTTTTTTAGGGGGATTTTTCTGTCTCTGATTTTGTGTGAAATGTTTCAAGTGTGTAATTTAGAGTAGAATTTTTGGGTAGATGTGAATTAGATTATTTGAAACTGAAAGCAATTTCCATTTTCAAAAGGTTCACATCCATCTATAATTCACCAAACATTACACTTTATAAAAGTATCATGATTGATGTTGATCTTGAATCTTAAATCTTGATGTTTCACACTATATCTATTTTCTGAAGATGATCCAGATGGTTGATGTTTTTGTTGCGAATTCCAGGAAAATTCATACAGAATTTGAGTTGAGGTTTAAAGCTTGGAAAAAATTAAAAGATTTAAATTGTTTCGCCTAGACTCTAGGCTCTACACTCTAGACTTTAGAATTTTAGAATAAAGTGACAGTGGTGAGAATGGAAAAAAAGAAAGAAGAAAAGTAAGAGAGCTAGAGGAACTGGGATGGAACTTTAACAAAATTCAGACGACATTTGTCATTATTTCTTTACTCCTTTATATATTTTGATCTGCATCACATAATTCTAACATACTACATAATTCTGCCCATATTCATGCCAACATGTTCTTTCATTCCTCATCTTTATCTTCTATCTTGCTCTTCTTCTTCTCGTCCGTACTATTACTCCTGCATGTTCTTCTTCATCATCGTCATTAGGTTGACATTGCCAAATCTTATTAAGCTCTAACCTTAATGAATGAAATGGAGAAGGAAAGGAAAGAAAAGAGCAGATGAGCGAGTTTGAATTACATTCAACATGGTCTTCATCCGTAGTAAGAAGTAAGAGTGTAAGCATAATGCATGAAATTATGCAGATACCTGAGAACCATCCCAAGGAATGCGGCAAAGCGTACATATTTCATTTCATTTCCAAACAAAACCCGACCAGAAAAAAGAAAAAGAGGAAAGAAAATAAAAGGCAAAGGAGAGTGAAAAAAAATTCCTCATTGTACTGTCTGCTTTTCAAAATTTTAAATTCAAAGCCGCCGTCTTCGGATTGCCTGGCTGACTTGACTTTGTCACTTTATAATGCTCTGGTACCTTTATGTTTTCTGTTCCTTTTTTTTTCTTTTTTTTTTTTCATAATCTGAATAATAAATAATAATCCGCATATCTATAAAGAATAAAGACGTAAGTGCAAGTGAGCATGTTGTATGTTGTACAAAGTTTGGAGTATGAAGTATGCAAATTATATTACGTTTTTTGCCACTAAGAATTCCGTCATCACGTCGATAGACATAAAAGTTGAAACTGATCGCTTTTCTGACTTTTGATTAGGAGGAATTTAAATCTGTTCATGTCGATAGTGGATAGTCCATAGTCGATACTCAATACTCATGTACATTGTACGTCAAACGTCAAGTTCATCAACTTGAGGAAATTCTATGAAACTGATTGAGTGTAAGTTTCATCCGTCATCCGTCTTGTGCGTCTACAATCTACAATTACAAGCATATCCAATATATTATACATGTACATTGCACATTGTAGATGCAAAAAATAGCTTGGGAAGAAAGAACAATGGGATGTTGTTCAAGTAGCAGAGATTTAAGAAAAGTACATGCATCAAACAAGATGATAACAATGGTAATAATAATTCTGGACTATCATTATACCTACATGAAATTCATTGAGTATTGTTTTACTTCTGCGTGTTGTTATTTATACTATATATGTACATCAGAGATTGGACATTGGACAGACATTGTATTTGTAACAAGATATTGATTATCAAACTCGAGTAGTCAGAATCAGGACCGAAATCAAACATGTTTCTGTGATAAAGCCAGAGTGATTTGAGATTTGACTCAAGTACACTACGTCACACGAAATTTGAGAAAGATTTTATGATGATTTTTAAAAACTTGAAAAACTTAATGTTTCAAATCTTGTTTTCAAAATATATTTAGACAGGTTTTTGATATTTTGAATCCCAGTAATTTTTAAACCAAAAATTGTTAGCTACTGTTATGATTTAAAAACTGAAATCTGTACCGATTTTAGGGCTGAGCAACCAATTCATAGAAAAGCTACTTTTATGTTTCATACGACGAAAATCCAGTTCTCATAATTCTTGTAGAAGAGATTAAAAAAAATCACCTATCTCTAATTTTATGAGGCGTAGTGTAAGAGACTGGGCAATAGAAACTATAAACTAGGCAGGTTATTGACTATCCCTTGTCGAATTTGAATAATGGTAAAAGAAAAATGCATGTTGTACGTAAATGATCAATTGACAGCTCACACACTGTCAACTTTGACTACTTATGCCTCTACCTCCAATAGCTACTTACATTTACATGCTACATGTTTATCCTTTTATGCAAAATTCCAATCAATGGCTTCTGTTTTGATCGATGCATTTCATTCTCACAAAAACAAACGTGTATAATATACAGATATATGCAGCTCTATCTACTATCTACAATCCATACTGTAGGACATATATATATATATATGTACTTGTCTTAAGTCTTAACTATTCGTTGGACTTGGAGTTTGGAGTTTGTCTCGTTGTCTTCTTTTGTATGCCAAGATTGATGGTTGATGGTTCATGTTTGATGTTTGATAGGCAATGTTAACGTTGAATGAAGTGTGTACACAAATATAAACTTAACACACTGGGATGAGAAGAAAAAAACAAGTAGGGGAGATTCGAGGTACAAAAGAAAATTGTCCATGCCCTAACGTCAACGTCACTCAAAAAGATTTTATTTTTTCTACCGATGGACTATTGACTATTGAAGCACACACGAACATTTACCTTTTATCATTCAAAGTCCAGCATGTACATGTGTATTTAGTATCTAGTTTCTACTGTTTAAAAAGTATAAGTGTACCGTGTACTGTCAACTGTCAAGAAGTTGATGTGTGCTGCCGATTTTTTTCTAATAATTTTACACATGTTTTATACACGCATTAAATTATTATTAGGTGTGAAAGTATTCATTCATAATTCATACTCATAAATATAGGATGAAATTGGCAAAACTCAATTTATTTGTAAATCACATTACATCCCAGATCACAATTAACAATGCAATATTTCATAATATATAATAAATAATATTTATATCTGAAATTATGACCTACACCTTCCGAACGATAATAATAATATGAACATATTTAAAATGTAGATATACATACATGTACTTACTCTGTACAATGTTACGCATGATACTTTTGACGATGAGAAAGTCTTAACAAATAACTGTTGAAGAAAAATTGAATGCACAAGTTGAAGTGACAATCAACTCGGAGTCCTTTAGATACATTTTATTGGAGTTTAGAGTTGGAGTAGTTGACAAGAGTGTAAACATACATTAGGAAATATTATGGACTGAAAACTAAATAGATACATACATACTTGGAATTGTACACACATGTGAGTTTCAATCAGTAAGATGGTAGAGACTAAATATTTGCTATTAAACAATTACTAAACATGTACACTTACAACGACTGAAATTTGTATGTGCCAAAGAATTTGCGTAAGGAAAGGGACAACAATATTTAATATTATGAATCGAGTATCGAATATCGAGTATTGTGTATTGAATATTGTGAAACATTGTGTTACAAAGAAGGAGTAACTTTCAATTTGGATATTGGTTATTATTTATTGATATTAACAGTTCTGTTACTTTGATGCCAATCGTAGAGTCAATAAAATGCGTATGTACAATGTACAATGTAGCATGTACATTGAACATGATATCTGTAACATAGTAGTACAAAGTATCATTTGACCATGTAGATTAAGTACTAATGGAATCTTTACACATGTACTTATATGAAATGATATGCATTTTAGAGATTGATGCATATTCATACTTAATACTTAGATGTAGTATGTCTTGAGGGATTCATGTTCATGCTCATGTGCCTATTTAATATTTGATAATAATAAAAAACGCGAGGAAAAATCTGATGAGTCATAAATCATCACTCGTTGGGTAGGTATTCAATTTCTATGGATGATAATAATACAGTTTTGATATTATGTAACTAATTCAAAATTCAAACCAAGTCAAATCAAGGTACGTTAAATTCTATGTAGATTGTGTATTGTGTGTATTATACATAAACCTAGATCAAAATAGAATTCAAAACCAATCCAAGCCAAGCCACCGTCATTGCTGTCTAAAGTACATACCTAAGAGACCTAGTACCTAGGCTATAGAACATATTATGCATAAAAGTTGAAGATATTAAATGTATTGAAACTAAAACATGTTGGACAGATACTTATTTTAGGCATTCATACTTGTTTTGTTATTTATACATGACGATGATGGTGATGATGATGATGATAATGATTATAATGTGTTTTATTTTTCTTGCATTTTCTTTATAGAGCTGGATGTGCATTTGAACGGGACGTCTTCTTCTCCCTTTTCTCCTGCATCAGCATCAACAGCAGCATCAAGTATCAATTATTTGAGTCAGGACAGGACCTTCATTGAAAATCACCGTGTAGAACCAACATCGGCGTCGGCAATACACATAGACCCAACAACAACAACGTTAAGAGAACCAGAACTAGGAGAAGGTAGTACTCAGAATAGTCATAGTCTGAACGGTCTTTACGTTCTTTCACAGCAGCAGACTAACATACCACCACCGTACAGGTTGCCTCCATCAGCCCTGGGCAACAATTCAGGGCCATCATTCCCTTCCTTCTTCGATCTCCCAAACTCAGTACCCGACCACAGTACCTATCAAACACATTCTTCCAAATTTCCGGTGAGCCTTTCATTTTCTCTATTCCAACGTTTTATTTTTACATCTTATTCTATCCATCTCATTTGGTGTTTTAGTGTGTTGTATCTCAAATTGTTCAATTTAAAAATAAAATAAAAATAAAAATATACAAACACATCTCGTATCCGTATAATAATATGTAATAGTTCACAAAAACAATAATTTTACAGCTATAGACAACATTATATAATGTACAATGTACATTCTACAATTCAGTCCAGTTTGAACTTGAAATCATTCCATTTTGTGCAGTTATATGATTTGAAATTAAATTTGTGTGTTGAGAGCTAGCGGCTAGTTCAAGTCCATATCCATATCCAATGTCCAAGTTTAAGAGATTCCAGAGGTAGAAATTTATTGTGTTAATTTTCAAGTTTCAAGTGTTGGAATGAATAAGTGTGTGTTTGCATCTCTCTGAACGTGTATATCATTTATCTATCTGTGTGTAAATTTGTAACGTGTAATGTGTAAAATGTAAAACGTAATCTAATATTCTGACGTATGCAGTAAGGATATGGATATGCATATGTACAAGATTACAAATTACATTATCGACATTCATAATTTAATGGGGTTGGTGAAGAAGAATCAGAAGAAGAATTATTGTTCTTGTGTTGTTGTTGTTGGAGAATATATAGTGGAAAAAATGGAAAGTGCCGTCCTACTAATTTCCTAAAAGTGATCCATATCTCGCATCTTTTTTCTCCATATGTGTTTGTGTCTGTTCTTCGGGCTACACACAGAGAACGAGAATGAGAAGATAGCTCTAATGTGGAATTAACTTGAACACTATTTATTATGTGTAGATTCTGTATGTAACAAAGGTGTTGTTTTTTACTCGGAATCTCAATCTCAATACTTAATACTGTGTGCTAGATTCTGGATTTTGGATGCTAAATGTATCTTTTCTACGCAGTCTACAGTGTATAGAATTTAGAATGTAGAATGTAGAGAAAAAAGTGAACGAAGTAAGAGTCAACAGGCTGATGTAGAGATAATCTCAATCTGTTTTTCAACATTCAAAGCCTCTGTATTGTGGATTCGGGATACACCTAAACAAATTCTACAGTAATATTACTGCAATGCAATAGATTGCATTTATCTACTTATTTATTTTATTTCATGGTGGAAGTCGGAAGGTGTTGTTTTATTTGTATTGTATTATGTATTCGAGTTGGTTGTAAGTTGTAAGGATTTATCTGTATATTATAAATAGGGGGATGAAGTTTACTCCTCTTCTCATACATTGATTGTACTGATTACTGAATCACTATTGACTATAGTACAGTGTAACGAATGAATATGAAACATTACAGGAGAAAATGAGAGAGGGACAAAGTGAGGGAAATAGGAAAATGAGAGAGATACATATCATAAAGTGAATAGTGCATTTAACTAGTTCAAAGTTACCAGTTGACTGCCTGTATTTCCTGTTTCCGACCCCGTCTCCGGAAAAGGTTTCAACTTGGTTAATGTTTGAATTTTGAATGTCGCAAGACTTACATATATATATATGAATCCTACTGCTACTGAAACAAAAATCGCAGTCACCATCAATGCATCATGTATAAAAGGACGAATAACGACTAACGACTATCCATCGCTCGTAACCTAACTTTGAATCCAAAAATGGAGTGATATTACCAATGTTTTTGTTGAGGATGTACGTATACAGAATAATATAGGATGTAGAAAATAGAGTACAGAGGGTTCTTTAGGCATACATATATATATGTATTTCCCCTAACACACTGGATGAAATAAAGGAAGTTGCGATTCGCACCTGTTGCACACTGCACTGCATTCACTGCTCATTGTATACATATAGAGTATAGAGAATACACAATACACAGGTTTTACTCTGTGCTCTGTACTAACAGCAAAGTCCCCAATCTCACGGGAAGTATTCGTATTTAGACGTCCAGACCTTTCATTCTGTTTCATTTCAACTTTCAACTTATATGTAATAAACTTTTTAATGGAATACTTCTCTTTGTACCATAATAATACTTGTACAATGTACAATGTACAGGTAGCATAACTTTGAGTTTTGAGTACAGTACGACGCAGCACAGGAACATGATGATAATGTGTATGTATCTAAAAGAGGAAATATGATGAGAGGTGGTGATATTTGTAGTCAGTGCATGGCTATACATACAAAAAAGCATATATGTGTAAATCAATATGTTTGTGTATTATATTATATTCCTCCTATTATTTTTCCAGTATGTGTGACTGGGGTTTTAGTTTTCATTTATTTTTTTCAACTGTTTTCTATATTACAATACAACACCAACACAAGCAAATAACAACAGGAACAGAAACAGCAACAAGGAGTAGTAGTACAAGTAGTAGTAATAGTAGTAGAAAGTAGTCGTCATCGTAACTAAATTTGTTCCTAGTTCACAGTACGCCATGCTGTGTTTTAACGTTAAAAAGTTTTACTAGCATTTTCATTTCCATTTTATATATTTTCCTGGTGTTCTTTAATAGTTTCTGAGTCGTTTTTTTAGCTAGTGTACAGTGTACAAGTAGTGTCTGACATCAAAATAGGATGGAGCATGGAGTATAGAATATAGAGTATAGAGTGCTCCCTGTACTTTTTTAAGGATGTACTTTGAATTTTGAATTGTTGTGAGAGGCAAGAAAACTAAGAAAGAAAAAAAGGAGGAGAAGAAGAAGAATTCCATTCCTTTTCTTTAGCACTAAGGAATATATTGTAGTTTGTGAAATAAAAAGTATAGAGAGCCTTCATGGTTTTTTTTGTTGTTGTTGCTGTCCCTCTCTCTCTCTTTCATCCCTTCTTTCGTACGATCCTCGATCTACCTTTCTTAAGTCAAAACTAACGTGTTTCTACTCATGTCTTGTATCTTGTACACATGTATTATGTACTAGTATAAGTATTAAATAGATAGATAGATGTATTACATATTCTATCGACGATAGACGATATCATATGTGAGTGAGTGTGTATACTGATGTGTGTGTATATGTGAGTGTCATGACGGACGGCGAGTCGGATACTCCAAGAAAGCAAACGAATGAACACGAAGGTGGATCATCTTATTTATACTCTTTTTTGGTGTGTGAACAGATCGTACGTGAAGTCATCTTTTCCAAAGAAAGTGGATTTGAACCTCATCCCAAAACTAAAATCCCTACTTTGAGCCAGTACCACAAAATTCAAAATCGACAGTTAACCACCAAACAAATTGCTTGGACGGATGAGAGAAAAGCTGTAAGTAAAAAATACAATAAAATAAAATTTTGTGCCTCTTTTACTCTTACATTTGTAATGTAATGGTCATAATTATATTATGTAGTAATAATAATTGTAATTATATAGTAATCACTTTACAACTCTGTATGTTCGTTTTTTCTTCAATCATCATTGTGTGTGAATGTGTGCAAGTTTCAAGCTGGACGTGTGAGTCTCTACTTTAGTATGAAGATCGCAAAACCACAAAAGTATACTAAACTGTGTTTTTTTTAAGTAGAGTTGTCCGTTAAAAAATTACAATGTTCAATGCTCAATGCTCAACTTCAAAATTTTATGTTTGAAAGAAATACATCGTGTTTTGTGCTTCAAAATGAAGGAATTTTAACATCTTACTCTCAAATCTTCATATTTTGATGCTCCTTCCAAATTCTCTGGTGTTGAATGTTGAATGTTGAAGACATGTAAAGTGTGTGCAGTGTACATGCATCTTTTATACGTTTGTGTTTGAAGAGTGAAGAGTTCAGGCTTAATGACATGAAAAGAAGTGACAGGACCAAGAATATACATGCATAAAAGTTTTGAGGAAAAGTGTATGTAGCGATAAATAAAATGAAATGTGCTGAGTGTTCCCTGTCTTCTTGCAACTGGAATGATTCATGATTCATAGTGACTTTATTAGTGGAGAGTGGAACATCAAGAATCAACAGGTCAACAGAGTGCCTCTACTCCGAATCAGCATCAGAAGCACATAAAAATTATTAAGTTGAATGAAAAGTTGTTGTTGTTCTTTTTATTTTATGATCATGTTTTTTCTCCTCTCATTCTTTTGTCCTTAGTCCTTACGGAACTTGCCGTTTGTTGAGCTATCGCTAAAATACCATACACCATACTACTACTACATTCAGACAGTAGAATGGAATAGAAATTAAGAATTAACGACATTTCATTTTGTGCAAAAAAATATATCACTGACTCTGCGCTCTACGTATTATTATTATTATTATTGTATGCTTGTCATAGCAAGAAAAGTAGTAATAATGAATATATATCATGTACTTTAATGTCTCAAGTCTCAACTATGTACGGGCTACGGACCAAGACGCAGAAAATTAAAAGAACCAAGAATATATAATAGACTAATGTACATTTGACATTTAACATTCTTGTAAACTGTAAACCTACTCAAAGCCTTTCTGTGCCGGTTCTTACATATTTATCTGTACATTTTCATCCAGTATATATAATCCTGTTTAGTGGCATCAACCGAACGAAAGAGTAAGAGTTAAGAGTACAATGCGGTTTATGACATGTGTACTCCGAGCACAAATCGTACATCGTACGTATTGAAAATTGAAGACAAGAATTCTTCAAAAGCCACTCGATTGTGGATCGGACTTTTATTACCCACAGTAAAAATATTTTTCTAACTCGTCATATAGTAATACAGTGTAACAATGAGTAAGTGAGGAAGCCGTACAATGGATTGCTGGAGACATTTTAATATTAGACCGTATGTTATGCATATGAGCCGATTTTCCTGATATTTACACATTCCTACGTGTGGATTTTATCCACTTTGTTTTAGATTTTTAACACGTCGAAATCTTCTCATCTGTACAATCAATCAATCAATGACTTTGAATGTTGAATGTGAAAGCCAATATCTATTGGTTTTGAATTTTCTCTGAAAAGATACGCAGATAAAGATAAGCAAGTTCAGGCAGTAAATTTTGTTTTAATTAATTGCTGCATATTTTTCAGCAACAAGGAATAATGGGGGAAAAGAACAAGAGAACAAACATATAAATGGTGGAAATGACATGTATTTTTGCATTTTGGTTTCAATTTTTCAAACTTTGTTGGTTTTACAATTTACAACAACATTTATACAACACGGAGGGATAAAAGATAACATGTATGCATAATACATTACTTTGATTGAGTTGTGAGTGTGTACTAGAGAAAGACGCAGGGACATGTAGAACATTCATGTAGAAAATGTACGAGAAGAAAAGAACAAGGAAATCATAAATATTATAATAATATCCTCATAAAGATTTTTCTAGAATTTCTTGTTTTGTCAGTTCAAGTTGAACTTAAGAGGATGCGGAGCTATTAAATGAGTTGTAAATTAATAAATTTTAGCAATATTCTCCTCTTTACGATATCTCGTTGCTCGTTGTATGCTGTATGATACAAAGAAGACTCGACAGAATTCGAATAAAAGTTTGTAGTTTGTTAGTTTGTAAAAAGGAATTGGAATGGATAAGAAGAGTGAGATGTTAAAATTCCTAAGACATGTAAAATTTATAATGTATTGCTGCTTGAAATTTGCACAACACAAAGGAAGCAAGAAAATGAATGGTGGGGTAAATGAAGGTTGAATTGTATGAAAAGTTGACACTTGACATCAATAGAATTTAAACATTTGAAATTTCAAACTCATGTTGACATGTGACTCGTGAGATTTATCTGCATTTTATACTTTATTCTAAGTTTTATCTTATTATTTTATATTTTACATTTTACATGGACGTTTTAATTATTGAAGAAGAAACAACAGTCATTACTTGCAATTTTCAGCTTTTGTAACAAGTTCAACTCAACGCCTCCAAACTCCAAATTAGATAGAAAACAAACAACATACTTGTGTTATTTGTAGTGTATGTATAATAAAAATAACACATGAGTACTAGTGTTTTACATTTTACATTGTACATGCGTGTGAATATATATACGATAGCATACTTTATACGATATGTTGTATGCCGTATGCTACATGGAATTTTGTATTATGTTTAGTAGATTGATTTGTGAAGCGATAACGTTCAACGTTAGCGTTTGCTATGCTCTGGTTGTAAAAAATAACTAACTTGCTTTCTTTTTTTCTTTTTGCAGTTTACACTTGACAGTAGCCAACGAAAAGATTTCCAAGAAAGATTACTTTTCTCCCATCCAACAATCACCAGACGGAATAGTCTTGATTTGGAAAAATTTCTCAAAGTAAGTATTCAAAGTTAAAAAGAATTAAAATTTACGAGACATATCATCCACACATTTGTATCATACGAATGCACTTCAAATTTCATGGCTCATATAGCCAACAAAAGTTTATTCTTCTAAATAAATGTTTTTCCTCTATGCTCTATGCAAGTGCATATTCTTATCATCATTTGAAGTCTGAAATAAATATTTTGTACACCAGTTCCATTTTCATGCTAATTTATGTCAGATTATACAGAATAATAATAAGGATGATAATAATCATCATTATTTCATCATTGTTTCACATTTACAAAATTCTGTGACACGAATAGTAATATAATTGGGTCTATTGACTTTAGTGAAAACTTTAATACCGTCAATTGTGAATTTTGATACGATGAATGGTGGATAATGAACCATAAATTTTGTGGAAATGAGTTTTGAAACAGATTTTTGTTTTTTTTTGTGTTCTCATTTCAAAATACAAAAAGATGTAGTACGTTTTGTCTTTTGTATGCAGGAAAAGCATAATATGATTTATCTTTGTATTTTGTATAGCGTGATATAACATGTAAAAAAGCGTTTGCTTTTACAGATTTTGATTTATTTACATCTAACGGCTCACCTGTCATCACAAGCCTAATATTATCTATGCATTATTATGTACACTCAATACTCGGCTTAAGTGTCTATCTACAGTGTGAATTGTACATTCCACATATTGTAGTCTGTGTCATGTGTATGATGCACATGGCAGTATTGAGAATTGAGATGTTAACATACCTTTGACATTTCGAGTACATCACATTAAATGTTGAAATTGGATCATAAAAGTTTGAATTCACTTTTTTTCCACTATTTTTCCTGTCCAAAAAAAGGCAGTGGAAGTAGAGTGAAATTGGATAAACTTGTACAAGTCAAATCTCAGATATTGAGGGAAATGATACCTTTCATGATTTATGACGATTCATCATACCATATTTGTTTTGTTTTCTCAAATTCTCAAAACGTGAGACAATACACACATGATACGTGTGTAATGTGTGCATTAACTACATTTTTCCATCATTAAGTCCGTAGAGCCGATCCTGAAGTTGAACAAACTCACAAATGCACATTGCACACATACATACACACTTATCATTTATAAATTTCTGACTTGAGGAAGACTTTAAAGGAGAGAAAGATCATTTAGCATTTAGATATTTGACATTTCATATAGTAGATGATGTTCTCATTGATCTCATTATTTTTGCAATACATGAATGTTGCTTAAATTCCCTGTTTAAATTTTACATTCAACATTCAACGCATGTTACGAGTTAAAGCGCATACCTAATGTGTAATGTGTAATATTTACCAGTTTTGAGTTTGGTCAATTTTCTTCTTTACTTTCTCAATTCACAAAAACAATATCATACAAAATACAAATGTGTTTAATGCTCATTGAGGAATACAATATACAATACAATGACTTTTTAATTATAACATTATACATTATACAGCTAAACTACTTTGGCTATAATTCATATATGCAAAGTTGAAGGCTAGCGGCTTTTCTTTTTGATGGTGATAACAATTCTGAGCACAAGAGAAAATACAGTACCCTCAAAATAAATCAGGGTTTTGCCAACAACAGTCCAAAGTTGCTAGTAAAAATGTCTAGAGTCTAGAGAAAAGTACCCTAGTGGAATATATTATGAGTTGTTTTAAATTTTGTAACACGTTCAAAGTTCAGGTACGGTGTATTGTAAACGGAGCATCTGAAATCTGCATTTAAATGCTCCATCTAATTTGCAGATAATTTATGAGGATGGAATCGAGAGCATTAATATCTGTCATTTCATTACCTGATTTTTTTCGAGTTTCTTTCTCATGATGTTTCTTCTTTTGGTATACTGTGTACCGTATACCTACACCTAGGACTGTAGACTATAGACGGTAATAATGTGCCAAAAAAGTCTTAACACCAGTTTACAAAGAAGGATGTATAAAGTAGATATGTATCTACTACTGTAGATTCACAGAAATTAAAATGACTTTTCAAAAAATTAAATTGTAGTCATTAGTGGTTAAAAAAAAGAGATTGAGAGACTGTATACAATGTACATACAAGAGACTAGAGACATTATAAATTCGAATCACACAAAAATCTATGCTAAGTCGTCTTTCACCTAAACTCTAAACATCTAAACACAGCAGAAGACAGACTAGTTTTGTCCTTTCTCCATGTCTCTTCCTCATCTTGGTCATAATGAGAGTGTCTGAACTGAATGCTGATTTTACTTTTATTTAATCGCCCATTTTTCACTGCCTCTTACCATCAGAGTTTAAACAACCATTTGCGTCAAGTCTTCCCTGTTTAGTCCTCTTTGCATTTTGTAGCCGCAACCCTTATCTCTTACTTTGAACAAAGAATAACGTGTATACAGGCAACAAGTTTCTAAGATGGGTAATCAGTAATCAACTTAAGACTTTTTACAATTTACAATATTAGGTAGGACTTTTGAAACTTGAAACTACACCGCACTTGAAATATTGAAAAGTTGGTTAAATCAGCATCGGGATCGAGATTCTGTTCCGTAGTCTGTGTTCTGACTAAAAACTGTGAACATGAAAAAATACATAGTGAAATATCGTTTCGATAATTCGTTGATTAATTTACCTATACCGATTACCCAGTTGATCTTAGAACTTTGACTATGACTTTGAATATGGATATGGATTTCGATTAGTGTTGAGTTGAGTTGACGGCACTTTTAAAAAAGATAAAGGATAACAGGATAACAGATAAGACTTGTACAAAGAATCATCAAAGAAAGATGAGGAAAAAAGAGGCGTGCAACAAGTAGTGAGAGTATAGAGAATATTCTTTTGTATATTACGCATTATGGCAAAAAAACTAAGCTACGGGAAAAAAACAAGTCAAACTCGGAAGGAAATGAAAAAATGAAGGGAGTCCGTCATTCTATTGAAATGAATTAATAATTAATCGCTTTTCTCAAAATCCTCGTCACATATTAATTCAAAAGCTATGTTCACTTTGTAGATATAGTTTGATAAGACAACCAGCAGCCAGCAGAACTATGTGAAATACATTGCAGTTTGTAGTTTGTAGCATTATATCCATCGCCTTTATTCTTTATTTTGTTGGTTTCCAGTTTTTTGTAAAAATCTAATACTTTTTACTTGTTACTTATTAACGTACGCAAAAAGAAAACGTATATGATACATGATACATTCTAGTAGTAGTAACTAATAACACGTATTACACATGCAAACTTAATGCATGTGTAATAATTATATTACACGCATTTTGTGAACTGTTCCATTTGATAGAGTAGATGGTAGATGGTGGATGGTAAATGGTTTGCTCTCGGTTCACTCAGCTTTTCATATTTCTTCATTAATTACCGAGTGTATTAATCGAGAGTGGAAACCTTAAAGGAACAAGTGAACAAAGTTGAAGGAGAAGGAGGAAGAAAAGGAGGAAAGGAAGGAAGGAAAAAGAGGAAAAGCACTAGGTTCTAGATTCTTATCTGCTCTATTCCACTCAATCTTGTGATTTAATTATTAGCTTGCGGTGCAACCTGACTGATGATGAGAGTGAAACTGTGGTTGAGTGGTCTCCTCTTTTTGACGTCTAATTTCAATCCCAATTCTCTCAGTTCATATTCACGTTCATGTGCAATGTTTTCTCTATCTCCCTACATTTTTTAATATTGTAATTTTCTAATTTTTTGTTACATTTTAAATTTTATATCATGCATCGTGAATTTCTCCAATGTATGTATATGATATGTACGATGTATGGAGTATGGATTATGGAGAATGTGAGTAAAGTGTAGAATCTAGAATGTAGAGTGGTGTCTGGTGTCTAGGCCTTCAATTTTTTTGCAACAGGAGCTCTTTTTTCCTCATGAATTGTGGCTAGAATCTAGAATCTTGAATGTAGAATCCTAAAACAGAAGCTAAAGTCAAGCCACACATTCCACATTTACATTTACATTATGTAATTTCAAATCTCAAATCTCAAAATCTGATGATGATTTTGATTACAGTATCCATTATCCAAGCACAGTGTATATTATACATTGTACACTCAATGCTCAGGTACAATTACGGGAGAGCGTTTTGGCGTATTTTTTTCTTTTCTAAATTAAGAAAGAATCTATTTGACGAGTAATGATGATGCCTCTATCCTCTATCGTTCTTCATCAGTATAGACTATAGACATGAAATTCGAAATAATAACAGTAAGAACACGCATTACTCCATTATTTCAAGTCTGTAGGATGTAGGAAAATGTAATTTCAAGTTCGCACATGTACATTTAGTAAACCCTCAATCCTCAAACAACACATGTGCATACATTTATACATATGTATTACTCGTGCATAAAGTATAAAGTTATTACTATCTGTATTAGCATTATTATACATTATGCTTATCAATGTATTACAGTGTACAATTAACAAGTTAACAACTACATGGAAGCCTATGCTTTACATTGTCGGCCTCTCTTAAAACTATGTTATTAAGACTTGTGTTTACATGGACTTAATACCAGAGTACAATGTACAATGAAAAGTTTCAAGATTGTCCAGGGAATTTTGTTTTTAGTTAGTTATTTCATGCAGTAGACAAAAATTAAGTTAAAAAATAATTTAAACAAGCATTCGTATGTACTGTGTAGTCTAAACCGTCTAAACGTATCCTCTCACTGTACTAGATACATGAATGCAGACTACAGACAAAACATGATACATGATGTGAACAGGAACAACGAACAACTCGTATACACACATAGATTTGCTTGAGCATGGGAATTTTGTTATTAAAATATGTGTAACACAAAATAGGAACATTTAGGATATGAAATATGAATGTGTAGGGAAATGGAGAGAGAAACGAGAGCTTCAACATTCAAGACTATTACTACTAACTGCTACAATTTCAGCGTTCTACTGATACATTCTACATTGAAGGAGGTGGTACACATTCATAATCGTAATCATAGATAGATGTATTCAAAACTCAAACGGTGGAAAACTTTTAAGAAAAATGAAAAATGTGAGAGGATGAGCTTGTGTGATAAACATCAAACACACCACACAACATACAACATACATACCATGTAAATTGTAAATCCAACATTTATTCGAGTTTAGAGTTTCAACCCCAAAAGAATTAGTACTCATAATTTTTCTACGGGTCGATGCCTTTATTCGTTTTGGGTTGGATGTTGGATATTCTGTTTGGATTCTGCTTTGATTTGATTTGTGTTGATTCGAATTTCGAACGAAAACTGCTGTGTCTGTCTGATTTCTGGTTTCTGATTTTTCTGGTACAAAATTATGCTGTTGGGTGTTGGGTCAACCCCTTGAATTACGATGTAAAAAATAAACCCTTTATAATTATTATTAAAAGTTTTTAGTTTTTAAATACACTACAAGAAGTATTGACTATTGACTTTGAATTTCTTATTTCTAAAACAGCGGCACATGTGAATTCAGCGACATTATAATTTGCCAATACTAATTTTTAAAATCAAGAATCAAGAATGTTGAGTTTAAAAATTAGAAAAATGATCAAAAACCATAGTACACATTGGAGTACGGTAGTAAAAAATATCAAAGATGTATGCTGAAAAACTACGTACTACAAATTTATACCACAAGACGGAACTTGTTTGATCAATACATGAATAAATGTTTGCAGATCGACTGTTTAACATGGTATTTGCTGGTTCTCGCCAACATGGTACAATTTAATATGACATGATTATGACCATTGAAAACAACGCAATAAATAATAAAAACATGTAGTTAAATATGATCATAGAAGAAGCCATTCACTAGTCACTGTAGCCAGTGCCAGTGGATTTAAGATTGAAATACATATGTAAAAATCCCTTAAATAAGCTGAAGAGTTGAATCTGTGAATCTGAGTCGAAGTCGGAATCAAAGTCTAGCTGCCAGAATTATATTCTATTCTTTTCTCTACTCAATACTCAAGTATTTAGTATACATTATTAATATTAATTTTCCGAGATCCTTTCATCATTTCCGACTCGCTACAACTTGTAACTCTGTCTAGTTTCTAGGTCTAGTGTCTAGTTGTATCTGAATGATGTAGCATGTATAATATACGATATACCCGACCCACGCTCATCTATGCATATTGCATTGCCTTTTAAACTTTGTCTTAGACGGCCAATGCCGATAGATAAAGAGTAAAGAGTAGAGGAGTCGAGAGTAGACAGAAGAAGACCAAAACAGAAGGAATGAAAGTAAGAAGCGTACGCACACTTAATACATTGTACATTGTGTCTATTGTGTATGTTATATGCTGTATGTTGTCTGGTGAATTGTAGATACATGTTCAAAAAAGCCCCCGTATAATTTCATTCCTATTACATTGACTTGACGAGATGGTCCATAGGATTAAGGTTGAAGGGAATTATTTTGGTTTCCTGCAGAGATTTTACTGTTTTCGTGCATAAATTACCTAATAAACATACTACGTATTCAATATGAAGATACATGATATAATATAATGAATGTGTGTGTCTATTCCAAGTATTCGACATGGGCTGGTTCAAGTTCGTCTTATGTATATCTTATATGTTTTCAATCGCATGCAAGTACAAAAAAATAGAGGAAGAAAGAAAGAAAGAAAGGAAGAAAGAGGTAGAGTCAAGAGTTTAGAGTCTTAGGCGCACGGAGCACACAGATATAAAGACAATGGGGCGCTTCAATTACGGGAATAAAAACAAGAACGAGAAACAACCTTCTCTGATGCAATTCTCAATTCTATTCTATTCAATTCAATTGAAAGTGTATCTGTTCTGTTTGTCTTACATGAGTTGAGTTTTTTAACTGTTCCCTGTTCAAAACGTGAAAGAAAATGCTTCTTTTGAGAGAAAAGTTGAGCTCTTAAAATATAGCTACGGCCTTTGTATTTGTCTTTGTTTTTGGCTTACTCTGGGCAATAAAGTACACCCTTCATAGTTCAAAACTTAAGTAGCTTATGTTCGGCAACGGTATGAGATGTAAAAAACGATGTACACTGAACTCAGCTTTTGATTATAACACGAGACTATTTTTAACATTTACTGATTTTATTTGTAAAGTTGAGAAAAAATACGAGTATCTGAAATCGGAAGAGGTTCAAGTTATCTGTCTCATTCTTCATCATTTGACACAACATTCATGGACGCACTGATGTTCTGATAATCGTGACAAGTAAACTTTGACAAGTGAGATCCCAAATAGCAAAGTTAGGCACAAGTTGCCAGTGCGTGTGAGAGAAATTGTAAAGAGGGTTTTCACTCCATTTTTTTCTCATACAAAGAGCAAAGACGTCTGTGGGTGTTTCATTCAAGGAATTGAAATGAGGCGTAAAAATTCTTTATTGGAAAAATCAAAGGGCGAGGTGATTAGACGATGAGATTCAACTTATCCCGAGTTGAGTTGTGCTGAAAGGGAAAATGAAAATGACGACGACAGTTGTTGACATCCAAATCCAAAGACAAAAAAAGAGAAAAGAAAAAGACAAGAAGAATGAGTACTGCATAAAGCACAGTGTACAGTATTGAGTGTAGTGTACAAAAGAACGGTATGTTATGACTTTGAGCTATTTGCTTGCGTGGCAAGAGTCAAAACCGAGTTCTTGAGAGCTACTAAATATTTGACGTTAATTTTATTATTATTCAAGTACAAGTAAATAATTTATAATTTATATGACAATCACATTTTTTCAAAAACCTTTGCGGAAGCAGTAAAAAAAACACAAAAAAAGCGAAATTGAACTACAAAATGAAACTACCGATTGAGCTTGGAGGTGGTCGTTCTTTCCCCTGTGTAATAAACCAGGCGAGAGAGAAATCATTAATGAATATAACCATAACTGAATTTTTTAAAAAAAATATATAGTAGGAAATTGTAATTGCTCTGTGCTGTAAATTATATTCGCGTAATGCCAACTACTAACTCCTAATTTTTACAAATGCATTCATGCATTTGATTTTGTATTTTTGAAACTCCAAACTCCAGTGAGTAATTTTAAGCGAGTCAGAGAGAGTAATAATAATATTATTATTATTACTTGCTCGTGTTTTTTTAATATTGCTTGTCATTTGTTTTGGGTTTAGTCGTTAGTTGAGTCATTTGCTCTTGCTCATTTTGCTCATGATACACCAAACCCAAAGGTGCAATTAAATGTAACAATTGTTCGTTTCATTCTATGTACCGCATATTATATACTATGAACTACGAGTACACACGAGTATAATATAGATGAGAGAAATGAGCATTGAGCATCGTAATAGCACTCTGCAGTAGTGGAAATGTACAAATCGAGGCTTATCTAAACGAAAAGACCACGTTCCATGTTATGGACATGGAACGTGGCCTTTTCGTTTAGATAAGCCTCGAAATGTATTATGAAACGAATATGTAGAGAACATTAAAGCATGGATATATATTTATATGCATACCGATAGGTGTATTAGATGTTAGATATATATGTAATATGTACAGTGATTTTTATTGTAGATCAAATAGGACGGTTCGTTGAATTTCATGTTGTGCTCATTTCCACCTTTTTCTCGTCTCTTTTCCCTTTCTTTCTTCTCTCTCTCTATTTATTCTCTTGAAAGTTGGAGTAAGACAAAATTCATTTCCGACCACCCAAGCGTGTACGCGTATAGGATGCACTTTAGTGAGGATTGAGGATTGAGGATCCAACATGATAGAGTTTAGAGTTTGGCCAGGCCAATCCATTTGATGTTTGGTGTACAAATACTTAGATAGATAGATGATACGCGTTTACACACACTACAGTAAAAAAAAGTCCAAAAACATATCATTAAACATTAAACTGGTGACTGGTAAAAAGTGAAAACGAAGGACTGGCACAAGAGAGTCACACGAGAGACAGAAAATCCGTTCAAAATGACGGTGCTCTTTTCTCGCTCCTCAATCATTATTCACCATGCATCATGCATTGTTCTACCCACCTATCGCCTCTGCTTTTTGGTTAAACTATTGAATAATAATAATATGATCTATTGTACAATTTCAAATCTCAAAGCTCGAGACGCAAGATCTAAATAATCCAAAATGTGACTTTTGAATTTTAGCTGCATATTACTCGTGAAAATGTAGCACATAAAATACGTCTACTGTGTCTGTCTCATGAAAATATGTCTTAATTTTAATCAAGATATCTTTGAAATGTAGTCAAGCAAGAAAGTCATAGGAAAAAATGACACACTGGGAAAAAAACACATTATAATTTATAATGACTATTTTCAAAATTTAAAACAACATTTGTAATTTTTTTTTGGACATTATACATTATACACTCATCTGCAATAAAACAATTAATAAGTCATCAGTAATCAATACAGAGAAGATTTGAGTTTTACACAAGTTGTAAAATAGATCACTTGTACAAAATCCAAAGGGAAGTAAAAAATACTTATATTTTTGCTATATTGCAAGAGATGGGTAGGTTAACGACTTTTTTGTTTACTTTATAACCTGCCTTGCTATTAGCCATTTCCGTAACAAATTGTTTTGAAGCTTATAGTTTACATATTGTTTATTATGTATTATGTACTGCCATCAATATTTTTTCCCAGTATTACCATTAGTTTTGTTATTATTACTATTGTTTGATTCGTACCTCTTATCTTCACACAAGAAACATGTAGACATCACACACTTTCGTTGAAATCCTAAACTACACTGTATTCTGCATCATAGTAATGTACAGCATGATAAGGTTGGTAGTTGGTTTTCCAGCTATGTATTTACTTTTGAGTCTTGTGTCTTGAGCATAAAACGTGAAAAAATTGTATGTACGAGTTTGTGTATTAAAGTAAACTTCAACCAAATATTTAATCTTAATCTAGCTGAAAATGATTTAATATGAGAGCGAAAAGTTAAAGCCTAGGCAAAAGTGACAGAAAAGGAGAGGAAGGGGTAGAAGTTAGAAAAATCTGTAGATAAAAAAAACTGACTTTGACTTGTTATTTGCTGGTTGTTTGACGTGGACGTGCATGGAAATTATTATGATATAATTTCAAATTCATTCTTATATCACACATGTATTTTGAATTTTCTGCTTAGTTTCTTATTTTCTATGTACATTATTTATACCAGCAAATTCTCCTGGAAAAAAAATTACAGTATACAATATACGTTTATATCACATTGTAGTTTGTAAATTGTAGGTGTAAAAAGGGAAATGTTTTGAAGGTGAAAAAGCTGCTGTGTGCATAACATATTACGCTTGTGAAAAAAGAGGGGGTTTGAATTTTGAATGTATTTATATTGTATTTATATTGTATGTTGTGGATCTTGGATCGTGGATGGTAGATAAAAGAAAGAAAGAAGTCACATTTGGATTAGTGATATTTCATGGGTTGGTGAACTTAAAACAGTCGAGCAAAGTCGTCTGTCTTGTGTCTTGTGTCTTACTTTTATATACTGACTTGTCTTTTTTTGTCAAACTTCTTAAAGTGTCTTATGTTTGTCATCATCATTGGAAGGATTACATGCCTGCATGTAATTTTTTTTGTATATGTAATGTGCATGTGTGCACATTGAACATTGAACATATTTAAGGTGAAAATGGGCGGTTATGTGTTGTCCAAATGTAATATACTTGAGATAAAGTCCACACACAAACACAAACAGATAGATAAACATCACTTTCTTGCTTTTATTTTCTTATTTTTTCTCCCTCACTCTCTTCTTCATGTTAGTCTTCTTCTTTTGTCCTGTGTTTTAGTAGAGTATTCGTCATCTGAGTCAGAATCTGAATTTGAATGTAAACAAACAAAATGTGTGTAAATGGCATGGTGTAATAAGACTAATGACTCAAATTGTGGGTGGATGTGGGAAGTTTTTAGAAGCCAAAAAAAATCCACAAATATTTCAAATGTCCATCCGTCGTACTCATCGTTCATCCTTCATCGTACATCGTACATCCTATATTGTACAGAACACAGAACAGTATTACTTTGTCAGGGAAAAAAATGGACAAGCATTGCGTAAAATGCACATAATACTGGTTTTTTATTCATCCTCTATCCTCTTAAATTATGTCAAATTTATTTCAAATGATGTTTTATGACTGTTAGTTTTCTGACTTGACTTGAGACTTGACTTAGATTTGCTAATCTTATTACTTTTTGATATGCCATACTTACAAATACCTGTAAGTGTATTGTTCTGACATATAATGCTCCGTACTCAATGCTCAAATGTGCAGTACTGTACGAGGATAAAGTACAATACACAATACATAATGTACAGTCTAGTATGTAATTTACTCTGAACTCTGAATAATGTAATGGCATAATGGTAAACAAAAAGGATTTCAAATGATGTGATTTAAATTAAATAGAGTGAATCTTTCTCTCTTCCTTCCTTTGTCTCCAACAGTAAAGAAAACCACAAAAAAACAGCATGGTTTTTTGAAACAATCACATGTTATTACATTGTAGAATGTATAGAGTTTTGGAGTTTCATGTAGAATCTAGAGTTCATTTATTTATCTATGTGATCATATCTCAACTTTAATTGTATGTGTACAACATTGATTTATTGTATTCTATGTTTTTGTATTACAGCTTTTCAATGAGGAGTCTTCCTTAATGGCCTCTATGCAAGGTGGACGTATAAATAATATGGAAGGAGTGGACAACCCAGCACTGGATCTAGGATTAATGCCACATGGTCATTCTCATTCACACAGCCATTCATACGCATCCAACGGGAGTAATAAAATGTCAGGTTATTTTCCTGATTCATCCAATTCACAAAGCCTCAGCCTGTCATCATCAAATACAGACAGTATTGATACTGTCATTTACAAAGGGTACGTCACGCTTCATTCCAACTTTGTATACTCAGATTATTTAAACAATAGTCATAATAATAATAATCATCATCATAGCAGTACCAATAAATTTTAAATATGGCTAGTTGTTAGATGTAACTATGCGATTCATCATTTCAATGTCAGTTTCCATTTTCAATACACAGAAGTCCTGATGAAGTTTCTTTTAAAATTTTGCAATTCATGTAAGTACCGTCTGTGTAGTTGGTAGTTTGTGGGTATACAAACATGTGTGTTTGTACATATAGGATTATGGCGCACTTGTTTTATGTTTTTATTTAACTCTCTACACACAGATGGTCACTTTGAATTAGCCACCGTAGACTTTTTAGCTTCATTAACTGCCTTTTGAATTTTTATCGAGTTGGCATTTTTACATGCAACCTTTCTATTTTGTTCTGCTACTTTAGATATTATTTAGATATAATATAAATGAAATAGTAGGAACCTAAATCATTTGTTTATGAAGATGATCCACATCAAGTAAAGTATTTTCCTCAAAATTAGCCAATTGAAAGACTTTGAACTGAGAAAACTATGAAAGATTTAAGTAAAAAATGTTTTGATACTTCCCTTTAAATATCGAATATCCATGGAACATGAATGTATTTTATAGAATATCTTGAGAGTTGTGTATATGCGTATTTTGTATGAATAAATACGTGTATTACAGATACATACATAGACTTTAGTTTCTTTGTTCCACGTCTTCAACAGTGCTATTTTTATTGACACGTGTTTGTCATTTCATTAGATGTAGCAGACAAAAGAACGTGGTATAATAAAAAAGTAGAAAGGGAAATCATAATATTTTCTGGAGATCAGATGTACTTTGTTATTTAATGTATATATGTATTGTTCTTATACTTATTCATATCATGTCTGGATTTACATATTATATTGTTAACCGTATAACGTATAAATCTAATCAATTGACATAAGCATAAGAGGAAGAGATATATTATGATATAATAATGAATTTCTTTGAATTTCAGACCAACTCAACCATCACCTTCAATCAGAGATTGGCAGAGGTCGATCGATTCAAATTTAGAAAGATCCGTGGACTTCAATCACAGGAGTGAAAACAATAACTCGTACCGCGACACGAGTGTCTTTGTCGACAGTCGATCCTATCAACTCCAAAGTCAGGTATGTCTACATAATATGTCTTACATTTTTCTACCAGTATAATATTGTATACTCATTTGGATTTGGATTTATTCATTATTATTTATTGTTCAACCTTCTTTCTAATGTCGAAAAATGTGTGTGTACACTGTACATTGTAAATGTATATTTCGTACTTGTTGCTGGTTCTTTTGATCATATGAGGATTCACTGATGATATGCGTTATTTACTTTGTGTACAAAAGATGCTCCTTATCTGTATTCTGTATGTAACTATTCCCTTTTTATCCAGCCATATAACAATAACAATAAAAGAGTGAGGAAAAAACTTGAAGATGTAAGACGTCATAATTAAAATTAATCTTATTGTTTGCACGGGTGGCGTTAGAATATAGGTAGAGTGTATCGGAGATAGGTTGAAGTGACATGTATAATGCATAAATATATTATATACAATCGATATCGTGTATTTTATTATTCAGTGTTTGTTACCTTCAACCTTCTACACATATCTATGTAAAATAGTGATAAATCTTAAAGTTTTGTGTTATGTATAGAATACTATAGAATATAGAGGTAATACATAATGAAAGCATGGCGAGCATCACGCGATTTTCTAATTATTTTACTTCGTCCGTAATTTGCATAATCAACTTTCCCTTATTTTTTCCCATACCCTGGACGTTTACTGCTGCTACTTCTACCAGTACTACTTATGACTACTCCTGAGTATCTTGATTTAATCCATGTATTCTCTTCTGAGCACTATCTTACATATACGGAATATTTTATATTATATCTAATATCTTTTATGTTATATCTTATAAAAGGGATGAGCGATGAGCGGATATACATGCACATGTTATATAAGCGTCGTTTTTATCAGTAGCTATATTTTTCCCCTTCTTCCTCTGGTTTTCGTCCTTTTTCTCTCTACCATTTCTCTCCCTTCCATGCTATCAAGTAATTGCAAGTTTTATTAAGTGCAAGACATGATAAAAAGAACCAGTGTACACACAATATATTATAAACGTGTATGTCTACTTCACACAGTAAATCCTCGTTTATATGTAGTATGTAGTAAATACGATATAATATGTCAAAAATATGAGTTTTCTTCTATATAATATTATTGTTTTGATATTTGATACATAAAATGTATTTCCCGTAGACTTCATCCTATCAACCCCTACAATTCAATGGGCCTGGAGTTGCACTACAAAATGGAAATGGAGGGGTGAATGGTCATGGGAATTTTGCTATGGAGTATCACCGGACAGCGCAACAGGCTCAGCAGCAACTTCAAGCTCTATCCGTTCAGTCTATTCCAGCAAACAGTAGTGGAAGTGGTATTAATTCAAATTCGAATAATGTGAATAGTCATCTTATTTCCAATGGAAATGGAAATAATGGAATGTCCAATTTGAACGCACTCAGAGTTGGAAATAATACCAATAATAATAATAATAACAACAATAGTAATGTTGGACTTGGTAGTTCCCACCATGTTTCAAATGGTGGTATCTCCATGTCAAAAAGTTATGGCTCAAATCCTCAACTCTCTTCCAAAAGTCCATTGTTAGCTCAAAAACAATTTTCACCAGTATCATCATCTTCTACTACTACTACCTCAAACGCCGTTGCTGATTTGAATCACATGCTTGAGAGTAAAACAACCAGTGTCAAGGACTCTTCAAAATTATTTCATAATAAAACATATCATAATATCAAAGATATGTTATCTAGTCGATTTGGAGCTGCAAGTTCAAACAATAAAAATAGTACTACAAATAATAGTAATAATTCAAAAAGTGTCAATAATACAAATATTAATAGTGGAAATGATTCAAAGTCTTCTAACACTAATCAAAATCAGATTCAAAATCCAAATCAAAGTGTTTCCAATGGTCCGCTCAATAACAATACAAATCCAAATATAAATAACAGTGGTGGTGTGAGTAATTTAAATACTAATGTGATGAACTCCAATCCAAATTCATACTTGGATACAAGTTACAATAGTTATGGACTTACACAAGTACAACAACAACAGCAGCAGCAGCAACAGCAACAACAACAAATACATCCTCAACATCATCATCTTTCTGTACAAAATGCTTCAAATTCTTACGGTGTGAATAGTGGATCATACTATGCCTCACCGCCAACACAATCTCCACCATCTTACTTAGTCAATGGAAATGGACATCCACATATTCATCAACAAAACACGGTTGCAAACTCCTATAGAAGTCCACCATTGAGTGATCGGAAAAATGTAAATACTAGCTTCCGTAAAGCAATTCAAAAGAGTACTCAAAAGAGTAATTTAGAATCCGATTCCGTTCCAACAATGAGAGCTATAATAGAAACTACTTCTACTTCTCAACTGCAGCAGCAACAACAGCAACAACAGCAAAATCAAAATCAAAATGTTAGAGAAAGAGATTTGTATCGATCAGCACAACAGTATACCAATAGTGGTGGTAGTTCCATGGATCAAATTCATCAAAATCATCAGCAATTGAGCTCTGTTTTGAATTCAAATTCCATGTCGACGAGTAATCTTGGATTACCCACTGAGAGAGCACAAAGAGCCCTTGAAAAATTGTGTGAGGCTGCTGGAAGTGGTCAAGCGGGTCAATTTCAAGGATCCAGTTCAATTATTCATTCTCATCAGCAACAACAACTACAACAACAACAGCAGCAGCAAGCATACAACAGTAATAATAATAGTAGTAGTAATAGTAATAATAACAGGCTTCAAATGCATCAGTTTCCTACTGGAACTGTTCAAGATTCCCGGAGCCCCAGTCAATCATCTGGTCCAACATCCACAACACATTCAGATAATTTACATTCAAGACACAAATTCAATGTAAAAGGAGGTTTGAGTTCTCCATCCAATAATAATAATAATAATAATAGTGGTAGTGGATTGACTGTTTTAGAATCAGCTCATAGTGTGTCTTACTCAAAATCCAGCGGTGGAATTGCAAATGAAGCATTTCAAGGTAATGATGAATATAATGAGGTACCGCCACCGCTCCCTACAACCCAACAGCCAGGTTTACCCCAACAACAACAACTACAACATCAACAACAACAGCATCAACATAATCAAGATATTAATACAGTTGGCCTTCCCGTTTTAGCTGAAAAACGGGAAAATGGTGATGGAAGTAGTGGATCAATGGAAACAAGTACAAAGTTAATCATGGAACCCAATAGTGGAAACCTTCAAAGTGAACAATTGAAACAGATTACATCTGACTTACAAAATTTAGCCATGTCTGTGAGTGCTGGAGGCAGTGGAGAACATCAATCTTCAAGTAGTGAATGTGAAAAGGGAAGTCAGAGAGTGGGTAGCGGCCAATCCCATACCACTACAGATTCTGGTCGTGGTACAGTCCTCTTGGCAAAAGAATCTCCATTACATTTAGATTCTAATGAACCACTGGACGCACTTATTGCACAACGACAAAAATTCAATGAAAATATTGCGGACAGCATATCTTCTGGTTAGAGCTTTACTTTTTATTTACGTACCATACATACATATTTTTTTTCGCTTTATTCTTTTTCTGTAAAGTACAAGTGGCCTAACTTTATAGGTACACTTAGAAATTAGAAACCTTCTGGTATAATTCAGAATTCAGATGTTAGTCCATATTCTATAGTCTATATTTACACGTTTTGTCTTTGCTGTTTTCAGTAAAATAAAGAAATTGTATGCTTGTTCCTTATTTTACATGTAAAAAATTGAAAGTATTAACAAGAATTTTTGTCCTTGTTTGCTCACAGACCTGTAGGGTAAACAGTGAAAATGTTGCAAAAATTATAGTGGTTATGACTTTTACTAATACGTAGACGAACGCAAAAAGTCATTTTTTACAGACCTACTCAATTTTCAAATTTTAATACATTAATGTATACAATTGAAGTATTTTCCAAAAAAAATCTTAACAATGGTCAACCTACTTTGCCATATGCTAGAATTTGTTTTCTTGATGCTGTGGATTTGGTCTACATTCTACATACATACAAAATTATACACACTGGCTATAAGATGATGGCGTTGAAATATAACGGAATCAATTGAAAATCTGTTTACGAAAATGTGTAGTGTGCTAGTATGCATTTTTTGTATTATTAAATACTTGTTGAGGGAAACTGCTAACGATAAGTAGTAGTCATTCATTCCTACGTCCTCCATCTGTGTCACGCCTTCAGATTTTTTTATATTTTATGTACACAAGACAAACTACATTTTATTAAGTAATGTGTTGCTTGTTAGAATAACCCGAGGAAAAATATTGCTCACGTGACGCATGATTAGTTTAATTTTTTTTTAAATGAAATAGAAATTCTTGTAAAAATATAAATAAATAATTTTACACGAATGGACAGATGTTTGTAGCCCAAACTTCTTTACTAATGTTGGACACGAAATGGCAACTTTTCTACATGTTGTTAATTTATTTGCGTGAAATATCATAACTATACCTATAATTATGAAAGTAGAGTTTTCTTGTACGTCCTCTTGTGTGCTTGCATGTACGCCTCAATTAAAATTTAATTATAATGTGTAAGTATTATATATATGAAAATTAATCACTAATTGCTATTGTTATTATTATTGATGGTAATTTCAACAGGCAATGACTCCGAGCATTGGGTAGACATTGTAGAACCAGAAATTCGCTCAATATTAGAGATGGAGAAAGCAAGTAAAGCTTCTGCTGGGGTTAAATTGAACCCACGAAATGTCGTCAATACCAGCAGTAGTAATTTGCTTGTCAATCATGCATCGAGTACCAATCACAATCAAAGTAATGGAAATCAAGCCAATCAGTCAAGTCATGGACAAAATTATAATCATCAACCTCGACCTCATCATTCTCAAAGTCAAGGACACAGTGGAATTTTATCCGATATGACAACCTCCCCACCACCTCTTTCCAAAAAATCACCAGCTTTATCACCCAAATCACCAAAGAAATTTGATCTCAATGTTTACAAGTAAGAATCAAAATATAAATATATACATTTTATCAGGTTTCCTTCATGATTCCAATAGCCATTGTTTCCTTGATTTAGTTTATATCATGCTAATATACTAATTTTCCTTTTGGGTTTTTATAGTAAAAAGGAAGCTATAGCTGGGACCAGTCAACAGTCCGCTGCTTCTGCAGCTTTGGCCGCAGCCAAAGCTAAATCACCTCGCCTCCCAGCAAATGTTCACAGATCCAATTCAAATTCAGGATCAGGACAAAATCAACGATTGAATGCTTGGTCTAGTCGTCAAAGGCTTTCAAATGAAAAAGGAAAATCTTCAAGTCGAAAGGATTTGAATCCCCATAAACCTGGAAAACTAACAAGGAGCGCAATGAGTAAGACATTCATAAACTTCTAGTCTTTTATCCTTACTAAAAGTAAGCCTAAAAGGAATTTGTAAACTGCAAATAAAACCGAATACTAATGATAACTCATCCTTTTTCCAGGTCAAATACTGTACTCACTTCATGACGACAATGGTGATATAACATCAACTACCACTGGTCTTGATTTAGAATCTATGTTGGATGGGCCCACTGAAAATACGTCTGATGATGACGATTTGAGTACAACTATTGACACTACTGATGCCTACGCTATCAGAAGACAATTAGAGAGCTTAGAATCTACATATACTGAGGTAACTAGACAATTTTCTCTATTGATGTGGAAGCAATAAAAAGATTTATAAATACATCTTCTACTTTAATATAATATTGATTTCTCATGACCTTGACTTTTTTTCTTATGATTTACAGATCTTAAAAGTTTTAAGTGTAAAGAAATTTGGAGGTAATCGATATCCATCTTCGGATCTTCGAACGTCCAAACGTAGAGCATACGGTAGCATGTCATCTCTCCCATCCTCTGTTAGTAGCAGACCATTCAAGGAAAAGTCAAAGAAAATTGATGACAAAAAGAAAGTTAAAGATTTAAAGGTAAAAAATAGAAAACTCAATAACTGGAAAATAGTGCTTACATCTAAAACACAAACGAAATCAAGTAAAATAACCAATAATTAAATTTGTATGTTCCAATTTTTTAATTTTTATCTTTACAGAGTATCAATCGAAGATTTCAACGTTTGGAATCACATGTTGTGACGCTAGCACGAAGCGTTGCACATTTATCAAGTGAGATGAGAACTCAGCACCTGATGGTTCAGGAAATGGAAAGTATTCGGAATGAAATGGGTCAATTACGAAGTCAAGTGATCAAAGCTTCTATGCAACAACAACATGCAGCCAGTCAAGGACAGGCTTTTGGAAGGGTTGCAAGTGGAAGGAATGGAGCTATGCCATCTGTAAATCCAACAGATTGGGCATCCTTCCGAAATGCATTACCTTCATTGACAAATCCAAGTCGTGTTAAAAAACTTACCAAATTTTTCGGGGATGAGCCCCCACTAATACGTATTTTCCTCAAAAAATTGGGCTATGAGGTTAGAATTGCTAATACAATATTATGTATTATAAGAGATTGGCTTTAATTTACTGTTTTTGAAACCTTTTGTTCATTGATTTCTAAACGCGTTTTATTTTTTAATTCCTTTCTGGAACTATAGAAATATGCTGGAGCTTTTGAGCAGGAGAGAATCGGAATCATGGAATTGCCATATTTGACAGAAGAGAGGCTAAATAAACTTGGCATTCCACTTGGTCCACGTAAATATACATGATATGAAATAATAATATTTTAGCTTGTTATAATAATTATAATATACGATATCTAATACGATTTCAGTGTTTATGTAAATTCACGATTCAAAGGAAATCCTTTGAAAAAAGATTAATAAAAGTGATTAATTAATGTAATTGTATCTATTGCTGTTTTAAGGTCTAAGAATTCTGCAAGAATCACATAACTGTCTCAAGCCTCATCATCATGACGGTGGACATCAGTCTCATCATAATAATCATGCTGCAGGAAATTTAAGCGTCTATGTTGTTTAAAGAAACTTTAATTTCATTTTTTTTTTGTAAATCTTTCACACCATTATTTCATGTGAAATTTCTTTCATTTTTTTTTGTAATCTCAAGAGTTATTGTATATTGTACAGACACTGTAAAAAAATAATTTATTACATTTATTTATTTATTTACTCATATTATGGTTGTAATTTGTAATTTAAAACACAGTAATTAAGCAGTGTAAACTTATTTTAAACAGAGAGAACCAAAAATTTTGTGTGTATATATTTCACAATGTAAATAACTGGTAAATAATATTCCATAATTAGAAATTAGACTACTATAGTAATGTGTGAGTATACAAATGTGTAGCATGTAGCATGTAGTATGCAGATTTTTATAATGTAATATGTACTGTAATATTTGTACTCGTATAGAAATGTATTTTTGATATGACTTCTTAATGAAAAATGAATAATAGACAATAGGGATCATATGGTTAAGGAGCAGTCCTCCAAAATTTCCTCAAATTTCGGAGGAGTCCTTAGGGCAAATAGAGTGAGTGGAAAATTAAAGGGATTAAGTCGTTCGGCCACTGTCAACCTTTTTGCCTTCTATTGTTTTACTATTGTTCATGTGCTCAAACTAATTTGCATAAATGAGCCTTCTATTGTTTTTTCGTTTATGCAAATGAGCTTGAGCCCATAAACAATAGAATTAAAAAAGGTCGACAGTGGCTGAGCGACTTAATCCATTTAATTTTTCCGAACCCGGGACTTGTCCCTTTTTAATTCTTTATTTCCTCCCAAACCAGGGATCATAGCAGTCCAAATAAAACCATATACTTCCATGTGTACACATATTATGTATAGCATATAGCATTTTACTAAAGTACCAACGAGTTTATTCTTAAATTAGTATAGTAGCCATTTTATATTCAACAGAACAATAATAGTTTGTACTTTAATTGTAAAATAATTCCCAATTTTCATGCATAATTATCATTTAAGTGTGAAATTTTGTAACGCCGCGGCGTATAGAACACTATAGAATTAGAATGTAAAAAAAATAAATACACTATCCGCAGATCCGTTTGTATACAGTGTTAATAAAGTACCTTATTAAAATATCTATGTACCATACAAGACTTTTTCTTCCAATCGACTACTATAGACTTTTATATAATCGGTATACATAATACACTCAATATAAATGTAACTTACGTTCAACATAATAATTATATAACATAGATATTAAATATAAATAATACAGTGAAGAGCGATTTTGTTTATGTATATATACTTACAAATTTATACTTTTACACCTATTGTACGTAGAAATAAAACTAAGTGAAGTAAACATAATATTGTACCAACTACAAATGTATGTAAAACATATTATATATGTATATTAGATAATAATATCTTCTATCAAAATGCCAGTTAATTTGTAGTAATTTACCTAAAAGTTATAAATTATCATTGATGATAGATTGCAGCATAATAGTTTATTTCTGTAGAATAATTATTATTAAAATTATTATTGTAATCATACTTTAAAATGTTAAAATATACTCCCATGTTAGTGTATTTCGGCCGGAAATGTGCTTTTTTGTTTTACATAGGTACAACATAGAAATATGTGTAAAATGTTAAATTTTGTACTCTAATCTTGTATATAGGTAATATGTTGTAGTATCGCCTTTTCATGTTAAATTTTATATAAGTAGTAGATTTTATAACTAGAGATATGTAAAATAGATGTAAAATTTATATAGATTTAGAGGATTTATAGACAAAACTGTAATTTTTGTACTTACAAAAGGCACATTCCCAATACTTATATTTAAGACTACAATAATTATTCTGTATAATGTCATTCAATTTTTCATACAATTCTTAAACATAAAAAAGTTACACACAGAAACATATTATTATACATGTTATTAAAAAACACAAAGAACATTATAGAAACTGAAAGTGTTTACACATATTTTGCATTTCGTTGCAACTGTACTTTACTGAAAAGAATAATAAAGCCGATATCAAAAACCTGCTCAAACTTTTCTGTTCAAAATAAAAATCATGGAATATATAATCTTTGGAATTATTTTGTACTTTATAGCACCAATGAAAGTTGTACACTCATAATTCATAATACAATATTGAAAATTGTACTGTTTAAAAAGGACATAATACATGCTAAGACTTAGCAATCGCTCATTAAATTTCATGATTAATTTTTTTTTTAGTTTGCATATTAAAAAATCTAAAGAATTTAAAATAATGTCAACTTATTAAAATTTCTTAACGCGGATGATAATATCAAAATTTTTTGGAGTACTTAAAACAACATGTAATAAATAGACCTGCTATATATGTAAAGTAAAAAAAACGGGTCAACTTGTTTGTTTACAAATAATAAAGTAATAGTGAAACATTTCTCCATAAGTTTCTACGTGTATATTATTCCAATATTTTGAATAATATTTTTTCCTAAAGAAAGGTTCAGCAAAAGTTACACTAATAAATTGCCCATTGTCATTTAGGGCATTTTTAATAGATGCGAGGGTAGCATTTAAATCATCGCCTAGAAAAATACAGATATTTACAAATCAAGTACTTTAGATTTTGTTATAGGTACATTCGATAATATTGAAAGTCTATGTTACACAGTACAAAATTATGAAACAAATTCAATAATATATAATATTCACGAGGAAGATATGTATCTCTCACTTGTTTTTTCCGAAATTGTCCAAGGCGATTTCTCAGGTGTAAATAGGACATCAATTACTCCCTTTTCTAAAACAGTATCAAACTTTTGGTCAAATTTCATGCTACGCATGTCATCACATACATATTCAATAGGAGGAGGTGATATTAATTTTAAATTGTCAATTGAATTTTGAGCATAGTCCATGGAAGTAATTGAAGTGTAACCATCTTTATGTAAATCAATCGGTAGATGACTATTCCCATTTCCTATGTACACAATACACAAATCAAAATTATGACAATACGCTCTTCAATACTTAATGCACACATAAATGTTTGATGTATGAATACGCAGTATATTTAATTAGACAATGTATAAACTGTACTTACCAACAATTAAAATTTTTTCGTCCCTTTTTACATATTTATTTTGAAGCTGTTTAAAACTCTCGTATCCTTTACACCATTCGTATGTGTTTTCTTTTGCAAATCTTTCTTGCCAATATTCAACATTTCTATAGTCTGTGTTATCGTCTGGTATAAAATCCATTTTATTTAACTGTATATAGTATATATGCACGTTTAACTACAACTAAATTATAAATTAAAATCTAAAATCTAAAATCTAAAATCCAATGTTCAATTTTCTGGCCGCCAAGCGATTTGAATGCTAGGTATGGATGTATTTGGTTGAACGATAATTCGTGTGTACTGAAAATGTATTATGCGTGTGTGTATAAGAGAGCAACAAAGAAAAAAGTTATGACTTCGATTTCGTTTTTCTTTTCACATTTTATTATTCATATAAAACACAACAATATTTTCTGTCTTTTGTGTCTCATTTTGTCCTTAAAATTGACACAACACACATATATACATACGACTGTTATCAAGGTACAAATTTGTTAGGCACAAACAAACACATCATGTACACACACACACACATCATACATGTAATGTGATATACAAAAAAGTACAAAAGCAATAATAACTGAAATTATCATACAAACCAAATTTATAAAATAAACAACTCATAATATAGTCAAAACTTAAAAAAAATTAGTCATTTTGTTTAGTAGTACTGTTCAGGAGGTCCTCTTGGGCCACGTGATCCAGGTCCATCATTTCCTGCTACTTTATAGCTAGCACCAACACTTTGGGCAGCTACGGCTTGTCCTGGTTCAAAATTGATGCTAAAGGTACCTCCATTACCTAAGTCAAAGGCTCCGCTGTAAGGTCCAGCAGGGCCAGCGGGAGAATAAGGAGAAGCAGCGGAGTGCATGTGACCACCGTGAGAACTGGCAGCATAACTGGGTCCTCCTGGACCCGCAGCATGTCCAGCATAGGAATTTCTTCCTGAATGTGAAGGCACTGATTGTGAGTAGTGGGTTTGTGGGGCACTTTGATATTGACCTCCATGATGACTTGGTCCTTGACCTCCACCAAATCCTCCAAAGGTAGCTCGAGCATATTGTGGTCCGTCGTGATAAGGAGAAGGGGGGTTGTATCTTGGACCTGATTGAGATCCATGTTGTTGTCCATGTTGGTTATATTGACTATATGGGGCAGGTCCTGCTTGATGATGACTAGGGGCATGGCTAGGTCCATGACTATGTCCGTGACTAGGTCCAGCAGGTCCAATTCCACCTGAATAGTGTTGTGGACCTTGTTGTCCGTAATAAGCACCACCCCCGCCGGATGGTCCATCATAACTGTTATGACGATGACCTCCATGATGAGCTGGTTTGGTAGAAACTTCATCTTTGGCTTCAGTAGCAGCTGCTATTCCGCTATTTGGTTGTTTTGGTAAATGATCACCTTCGGCGATGAAACCATTTTTTCTATTAAGAATAAGAAAAAGATCAAGTTTTATCATGCACACTTGTAACTTAAAAAGTGATACAGAGTACAGAGTAAAAAAACATATTATTTTGATAAAGATTCTCTTACCCAGCTGTATATTTGACGGTGAGTGGTTTACCATCAGCTCCAATATAAGAGTAAAATCCTCTACGTGTGCCATCAGGGTCTACAGTTTCACCTTGTTGAAGTCCATTATCAGCAGCATAATTAAAATTAATTGTTCCATCATGATTCAGTTGACGAGTGTCAGAGATCAATTGTGCGTAAGCTGGTTTCTGAGTTGCTGGTCCTCCATGTGATCCTCCTCCTTGTGGTCCTCCATTATAAGAATAAGTGTTTCCTCCATGTGAATATGCGGATTTACCTGGGGCTTCATCATAAGCACCACTATGTTTTGGTGGACCAGCTCGGTGCTTTTGGGCACTTGATAGAGCAACTACCGCCTACACAGAAAAAAATCCCAAAATTATAATTCAATTATATATTAAGTAATGACTAGTCAAAACAGCTCCAATTCACAATTGACAATCAATTTTTGTTTTAAATTGTAGTAGAGCCAATTTTTTGTACTCTTTAAATTTGAAAATATACTTCTTTTAGATTAGACCAAAAAAAAACTCACCAGTAAAATTGATATCACTTTCATATTTATTTTTTGTAAAATATTTGCTATTTTTGAAAACTAAAGGATTCACATGCACTCAAACACTCTAGTACAATCACCAAACAAAAAAATATGATTTAATATTTTCACTGCAAAGTAAAATTATTGTTTTTTTTAGTTATTCACAAAACCAAGAACTTGCATTGACTAAAATCAAGAGTCCAAGACCAATACGGTTTTAAGGAGATCCAAGTTGAAAATGATGTCGATTTTGCACACGTCATGCGGTTTTATAGTGATCTAGGAATTTGCATTTTTTCCACCGCTTTGCTTCTACGGACCCACTCAAAAATGATAAATACATTGAAGAGAACGTTAGATAGACCACCACAAACAATGCAAACTGAACCCTCTTTTGTCTTTGGTAGTTAGATGTTTGGTACATATTTGTAATCTATACAAAAATGTAAAGGGGTAAATAATAATATCATAATAATAAACATAATGGTAATGATAGTGAAAATAATGTACACACTACACACGCGTGCCGTGGGCACCTAACGTAAATAAAGTATAAAATATACACAATACAGTACGCTACACATCCAAATACTACGGATACCTTAATATTACATACATGCGTAAAAGCATTTGGATATCATGAGTTTTAATCTACTAAAACTCCCTTTCCATATCTCGCTACTCAGTACGTAACAAGTAACAACAGTAAGTAAATATCAACTCCATTAATAGGAAATTCCCTTTGCAATATTGCACTTTGCATCAAGAATCAAGAATTACACTACGGCGGAATTGATGCAGTTTATCGTATGTACAATGTATACATGAAATACTCTGTACTTACTATAGACACCGGACAGAATTGGATTAATAGTGTATTGAATTTGATTCGAACAAAGTCAACAGTCCATAACCTTTGAGAAAAATCAGTGAAAGTTCTACACACACCAGAACTGTCTGTTTAACCATCTATGTATCTATAGTATCTAGTATTTATCTATACGTACATACATGTATATAAATTGTATAATGTTTATTGCAGAACTCTTATTATTGTTTCGTTAGTTGTGATAAAAAAAGTCAAGAGTCAAGACATTCATTCATATAAAAGTACACGGAAAGATGTATATTTACAGTACAGTTTGCCGTCCACATCTTATTTCATTTGGCATATTGAGATTAATGCGTTTGGCGTATGTATGAGATCACATTCATATCATAAAACCATACTCTTATTTTCCTTTAATCTAGTTTGTTATTGCTCATCATCATCATCGTCATCATCAGTAGTAGTAAATAAATACACGTGCATGGGAATATTAAAAAAGTGCATTGCCTTCATTGTACTCTTTGTTTTACGTTTTACTGTTTTCCGTATATTTGTACACTGACTGTGTATGCATGTATAAATGTATGTGTCACATGAACGCATTGTACAAAAACTGCATCTAGATTCTAGTTTCTTTGTGGGGGTGTGGGAATAAAAAGTACATCCACTACTAATTTGTTTCGTGTCCTTAATTTTTAAAATGTCACAAGATTCAAGTTGGGGTTAAACGTTCAAACGTCTAATCTCTAATTCACAAACTAGTTCAGTCACAAAATGTCAAATGATCAAAGTATTTGTATATTATTATATATTGTACTTTTATTTTTCACCGTAACCCTATTCTGTCCATTTAAAAGTGTGGTTCATGTTCACATTTTGGGACAAATATCTATATCTCTTAATTCCCATCACCTTATTTTTGGCAAAAAACACTATGTAAACTAAAAAGGTATGTAACATAGTGTTATAATTTATAATTTGTAGTATGTATTTATTTATAAACTTATACTGTACAAAGTACAAACAGTGAAGTAGTCATGCACCATGAAATGATACACATTTACACAGCGTATACCACATACTGTAGAGTGTATAGTGCACAGTGCAAAGTATGATAAGACATGAAGCGATTCCTCGCCAAAAAAGCTCGAAAAAAACTAACAAAGCGTGCCTTTACACATGATAAAAATAATATCAGCTCATGTATCATTTATACAGCATACATAGTATTTATGTGAACAAAAATTGTTGAATGAAAGTTTGTAAATATATTTCCTATTTCCTATAATAAAATTACTTATTAATTATCGACTGTCTGTAACAAACGTTTCACTTATGGTCAGTACTTATGTACATATTTTGGGATTTAGGTACTAAATTTAGAAACTCTAAAAAAATTCTATAAAAACAATTCAAGAGAAAAGGACAACTTTACAATTTATAGTAGCAAAGTCACAAAAGTTGACAGTTCACACCTTGTTCTTAAACTTCAATGACAGTGGTTTATCCTGATTAATAATGCGTTCAAAACTCACTCTGTTTTCTGATTTTATGATCTAACTTGAGAAATCGTTTGCTCTTTCTACATCATTGTAAATTAAATCCCAAGGTCTCTGGTGCACACGAATCAAAATTCCAAATTCTTTGTATAATATTTTGCGTCTTTCTATTTTGTTTACTCACCCATAGAAAAATCAAAATGTTTAAAAGTGCCACATCTAAATATGATGCATGTTGTAAGAATATTTTTGTGGATTCCGAAACATGGAACGTTTCGTGTACAAATTACAGATATAAAATAATCCTGTACAATTTGGTATGCTAAAGAGAGCAACAGAAAAGAGTAGTAATCTCATTAATTTGTAAAAATGACTTTTATATAGCAGGAAATTGCAAATGCCAAAAGTCATAAGTCTCAAGTGTTTGTATACAAGATACAAAGTACGACACCGCGTACAATAACTGTCCACTGTCCAGCATCATGACTAACGCAATGAGGAAAACAATAAAAGACAAAACAAAACAATGTGATCAACTAAATCCAACTGTCATTCCTAAGACTTTTGACTTTACACTTGTGATTTAAATTTTTACTCTAGTAATGCAGTTGCATCGTCATTTTTTCCTGAGAGTTTTATATTTTATAGTGTTAGACGTAAAATATGACACGTCAATCCAATCCAATTGTCGGCAGCAAAATCTTGTGTAAAGCAAAAGGCATAAAAATAAAATATTGCATAAAAATTCTAGGTTGGGTACACTTGTTGATATTACATAAAAAAAGGTGTTGAGAGTTGCGACTAAGACTGAATTCTGATTGAATCATAAAATGAAACAGTTATCTTATGTAACATTCAGGATTCACATCAACTTATTATACGGCGTATGTACATTGTACCATGTACAGTGTACAGGTGTTCGTTGTGCATTGTGCATGTACATGCATTTACTTATATAATATACGTACACGCATGATTCATTCTCACAATCTCAGCTGATTCAATTTGATCATCGTCTAAAATCTAAAATCAATTGTAAAACGCATGTATACATACTTAAAATACAAGTCAGTAACTATATACACTTCAACTCCATCGCCATCGAGAACTCAAGAACCAAGACTCAAGACTCAAGACTTGCGACGCTGACATGTCCTGTCAATGTTTTGTGGCTTTTATAAAAATCGCATAAACAAATTGATCACATGCATCTACCTATTTGTACAACGCAAACTTGGTCTCAATTCATCCAACATACTTACATATACACATGTATTAACTTTGGTTTGTCGTATTAATTGCCTTGCCTTTGGTTATTATTCTCTATTAGTGTATTCTGTATTCTATATTTTTATACCATAAGCCGTAAGCTTATGTATGTCGTGGGTGATTTGTGAATTCTCACGTCAGTTTCAGCCCTTATAAAATTCAATCGAACACGAATTATATACTTTTATCATGATAATATATATAATATATTATATCATGTACTTGTACATTGTACGTATATTATTCAAGATTATCGTCACAACGAAAGTGTACATTGTACATTGTGCATTGTACACTATATGAAATATCAGTAGTGTGCCGTTCGCCAGTTTGCCTTGCTGTGCCTGACACAATCAATAGCCATTTGCGACATTCATCCTTTCATTCATTGGAATCAAGACTCAAATTGAGAATTTTAGATTTGAAATTAGAACAGTCAGGCGTTGGGAATAAAAGTCTTAATAGGATGCATTTTTTATGTCTACATCTGAGATGTATATGTGACAGTAGGCAAAAAAGTATAGTGTAATTTGTACTGGTAAATGTAATGTAATCTTAATAATTTCTAGCAAAGTATGTGTAATGTGTACATACATACAAAATATAAAATACACACAAAACATATCGGAAACAGTAGGACTTTGAGACTTGGGACTTGTGTTGTGTTGTAACTTGTGTCTTGTATCTTCTGTCTCGTGTCCCTATCAACTCTTAACTCTTTTTGGAGGGAAGTCAGCCAAATTAATCTCATTTAAAAATGCAATACAAAATACAAGTACAAAGTATGATAATTAGCAAAAGACACTTTGCTTCCTGATAATCTCCATCCTCCGTGTCCTCATTACCATTATTCCTGAATATTTTTTACAGGCATCTAATATCTGTATTACAACAAAAGACACAGAATTCCGACTGAACACGCATGTATTACATAACCTATTCAAATTCTATGCATCTAAATTGTGGTACAGCACGTATTATTTCACCCTACTGGTAACTGGTTACTGATATTACACATGTTATGTATTATGTATTATGTCATCTACAATCTACATAATTTGTATGCTGCACTATGATATTTGAATTATAAATCTGCAATGTGCATGCATGGAAAGTGTCTCTTAGAACTAAGCTACAATTTAAACATAACCTAAAAGCTATTTTCAAGAAATTGTACCACAGTATGTTCAGAATCATTGTCATAATAGAATTTGCAGAAGATAAGCTGAGGGAATGAAGATAAATGGATGAATGAAAATTGGAATCATTGTATTACTGTTTACTATTTACATCCGCAAATATGTATTTTATGCACTCATCGTAATCCATAATACTACTTGATACTTGTGCGTAGCCAAAATATAATAAGATTTTTAATGGATACTTGCGAAGAAAGACTGTGGAGCTCATGAGCTCATGATGTGGACTATCTTTTTTTAAATCTACAAGTACACATCTATGAGTAATGAGTAATGAGTAGTCTACACTGTGGCATAAGTTTTGTATGCAGTATGTAGTAGGCATCATGCATGCATGTACAATGTAGACGAAGAAATTAGAAAACAAAAAATTATTGAAGCACACAACTAAGGAAACTTGTCAAGATTCTTTCGATAGTGCAATCGTAAACCCTGTATAATATATAATACCAAAATAACTCGTAACTGTAGATAAAATGAGGAACAACAACACAGGAACAATCTATAACAATGACAAGCAGGCAAGAGTTGCATTTGCATATATACATGTGCATACAAAACTATATAATTATAATCGGAAGCAGAATGTGCTTTACAGTTTACAGTTTACAATATAATAACTTTAAATGCGCAATGCAAGTGCCAAGAAAAGAAAACGTGTTTTTGTTTCAATTGATTTTTTAGGTGAAAATTCCACGTAATAAAAATGTTTGATCAGTACTTTGTGGTACACAATTTTTTATCGTTTTATTAAAATAATTGAAATCTGTCATAAAGTAATAGAATACTTGATCAACAAGTCAGGATATAAATGAGGATATTTAGAGTATAAGGAAAAGTGTTGTAAAAATACCATTTTCATCCATATTACAATTCTGCTGTAAAATTTTCAAAACTGCAATGTAATTATTTCAGAAAAAGCTGCTATTTTTCTTTTGAATATAAGGTTTACGGTATTGTCTCGGATTTTAGCAGTAAGCTGTATTTTTTAATTTAAAAATTCCTTCATTGGGTATAACGAATTAAGAGAGAGTAAAAAGAACACCATGACAAACTATGGCCTTTAATTTTGTGCAGAAAAAAAATAAACGACAAGGATCCTAATGATAGATATGAAGAAATTATCACAGTCATCGGTATAAGAAATCCACATTTTGATTATCTGTTTAAGTTCTAAAAGTATCCTTCATATGCTGAAGATTTTTGTTGTTTTGTGTTTGGAGTTTGGAGTTTTGTTGTGTGCGTCGTGTGCATATGAGTATGACATTGTATTTTGTATTTTGGTGTTGTGGGCATTTATTATCCTCGGCTCAATATCTGTACTCTGTAAATTGTACATTGTACATACTCATTACATATTATTGTGGTTCCGCTTTAGATTAACATGTACATTGCATATCTATAATAATCTACCTATATGTATACGTCATACTTGAATTTTGAGTGTAAAATGCCAAAAAGCCTTTTATAGTTTGAATTATTTTCACAGTACTGATATACATTGGTATTTACTTAGTTAAAGGTTCAACGTGTCATTATGAGATATGTACTTAAGTACTAAATACGCACCTGCAGTTTACCTTCCAAGTAGATAGTCTATAGTAGATAGTAGATGCAAGTCCAACAAGTGTAAAATGTTACGTGACTTTGCGTATTTTGTTTTATTACCGTATGAAGAATGATTAAATAAAATGTATTACATATTTTCACTTTCAATAGATCAAGCAAGCATTATATCTTAATTTAAAAAAATTGAACAGTTCCTTTGCTGTACATTGTACACTGTACATATTATATTTCCTGTAATTGTTATCCTTTCAACTTTTGGTGTAACCAAAACGAAAAGGGTTCTTTAATAAAGCATCAAGCATGCATTAAATTTACAGCATGGATGATGGCTGATGTACACAGGAATATTTATTAATTTACTAAATATACTGCATACCTACTGCAAAATACTTACGATTAGACAGTATAGATCATTCTCCTCGAGTTTGTCCATCTGTGCAGAACCTCTTGTTTCTTGGTAAAAGTTAAGTGTGAAAATCATTATCGTTACAAACTACATCGAAAATCCTTTGCAAATTACATGAAAAATGAATAACTATTATTTCATGATTAAATGTTTTTTTCTTGTTCAACTTTACAGAACTGATTACTGATTCGCAATTTATGATGTATAACTGTCGAAAATTGAACATATCTGAATCATAGAAACAACACATCGTATAATAAAGAATAAATCTTCAAACACATATGTACTTATTTATGTATTCAAGACTCAAAATTTCTAATTAATTACAAAGCATATTGGATGAGTTTTTCTCATTTTTTCACATACCATCATCATATTGTTTAAAAGAATCCCCGTTTCATATTCTGTATGAAATGCTTGTATGTTCAATGTTCATGTCCATTGGTGGACGTTAAATAGACAAATAGGAGAGACATGAGTTACAAAAACTTTAGTAGCTTGACTCTTTGCACAATGTATAAAATGCCCAGGATTGTTTATTTTACATTTTACACAATAGTAATTTTTTAAAACATGAATGTGGCTGAATTTTTCTCAAAAAAAAGGCACATAACATTTTTCAATTAAATTTTCACTGGTGCCTTAACATAACTTTGTCAACTATCGACTGTATGCTTGTTTTAGGGACATGTATCATGCATCATGTAGAAAATTCTATAATTGATAATACCTTACAAATTTCATTGAAATTGTCTCCAGAAAATTTGTCGAATTCTCGTGAACAGGTGTTGAAAAAAACAATGTACAAAACTGCAAGACGTAAGACACAAAGAAATTATGTGATCTAACAGTTTGTAAGTCTATTTGAGAAAAGGTTATAACCAAGTTTGTTAGTTAACTTGCAGCAGCCTCTACTGCCAAACGTTAAAGTTTTCTTTCAGTCATTGTTCACAATTCTTGCATTAGGTAGAGATGGGAAAGGGTTGAAATCCATTGGACTTGATATTAAAGTGAAGGTGCTTGAATAAAACACCTGTTGCATGCTATAAGTAACGCACACATTTATACCTTTTCTACACTCTACAATCTACACACACTGCGTTTGCGGTCAGCTGTTCTGTCTTTCACAACTCACAATTCACAACGAGACATGAATCCCAGAACACTTCAAAATGACAAACTCCAATAAAACCAAAATAAATATGACAAAATGGAATCTCTTCTCTTCTCTTGCTGTTGTACTGTGCACACATCTCACATGCTGCTTTTAATATATTACATTCGCCTTTTTGACTTATGATTTTTGCAAAACATAACATAAGCATATATTTTTTCTCGATAATTTTGTCCGTTTATGTGATGAAGAGCAGTCAATGCAAATAAATAGTTTGGGTATATCCATTTCAAGTACAGATTTGGGAATTGTCAATTGTCAATCCCAAGGATTATGCATTGTTTGACAGACTGATTACAAAACTTTGCATGCATTTGTACGTAATACGTACCATACATCATAACATAATAATTACATGTAACATGTAACGCATGATAATTTTAATCTATACTCATGCAAATTCAGTTAGCCTTGATTGACCCATTCCTCAATGCTAAAACATTGTTGATGACAAAAGGTACACTTGCATGCATAATGCATAATGGTTTCATAAAGTTTTCAAAATACTTAACATTGAACAGTATCTAGCTAAAATTTGGTTTAATCTTTCAAAGAAAAGCATTTGAGGACCTATACATGTGCAATGCATATGTTTATATCGGTCTACAGTGCGTACATTTTTACCAAATTTACATTCAAAATTCAAACTGGACAGATGATATGAAAAACTCAAAATATAAGAGTCAAGAGTCAAGAGACATGTATCTATAAACACTAAAAACTAAAAACGCATGTTCTAGCCAAATATATAAAGTTTCATTACTTGTTTCATTAGTAGGACTTGAGATTTGAGACTTGATACTCCTTTCAATATCATCAGATGTAAATCGCTAATTTACTTAAATGGTCTTAGACTATGTAGACCGGTTCATCGTTTATCATCATCAAAATCAGCGTTTTCATTCATTCACACACACATTTCATTTCATATTTTATGTACCATATTTGTAACAACTAATGACACATGTATCATATTCAGTTCATTGCCTCATCCGCCTCCTTTTAGCAGTACCTAAAGCATGGACAGCACATGGTTTTGTTGTCGATGCTGATTTTGTTGTTGCTTGATGATCACAATCCTATCAAAACAAATCAAGTCTAACTAAATGAAATATTTTCCTCGTGTACGGTTTTGTGTTGATCCTCAATTGAAACCTTACCGTTTTTTATATTATTTTTCGATGATGCATTTCAATTGGCTTCGTTTTTTGTCTGTTTTTCAATAATCAATTTTTTAGTGGACGGAACAGATAGAAAAGGAAAGAAGGTAATATCAATTAATTTGGGCACATTCCTTATAAAGTACAAAGAAATATCGAGCTACATTATCAATTATCAGTAAAGTTTCAATTACAATTAAAGCATGAAATGTGTAAAATATTTTCCCTTAATTCATCCAACACTCTGACTTTCTTGTTTGTATGTTGTGTTTTTTTTGGGAATAATTATCAAAATTCAAATTCACAAATTTTCTCGTATGGTTCATAAAATTTTAGAAAAGTGCAACATTTGAGTCGAAGCATCATCACACGAAAACATACAAGGGTAATTAAAATAGCACAATTGACAAAACGAATTACACACTCCTCTAAAAAATACCTAGTGACTAGTATATCCACCTGAAGAGAATTATACGCACAGCATTATTTACTTTGTTCATGAATATCTACAATATTTTATATTATGTTTTACATTTTACTTTGATTTTACATGGCATAAAAAATTTGTGTGAGTGTCTATATTCGATATTCCATCTGTACATGAACATGAGCCTTTGCACATCCTAATACCGATTTTTATTCAACCTCATGCGCTACAAATTACACATTGAAAACTTTTAAACGAATGCATTACTACTTATGTGGTCAAGCTTTGGGATTTGGATTGGAATTTGTGTGTGTACACAGAATAAAGAAGAAGCAGTAGAAAATATTAGACGAGCAGTGGAATCATTGAGCATTGAGCAAGCTTAAAAACTCATTTAATGTAAAAAGCACAACAGTTTTAAGTTCTAAACGCTCCCTTAGGCATGAGTTTGAGGAACACACTAAAAACTGCAAGTTTTTCTTTTTGTGTTTAATACGATGGATAATAATTGACTGACAGAACATCAAAAGTTACACATTACACAAAATACAAAACATGTTAAACATTTCGTGGCAAGAAGAATTGATGCGAATTGTTCAGAATTCCAAGCAAAAACGTACATTGGATTTTCACAAAATACTGAAGAACAACTTGAGCATTGAGCATAATATTGTATATTATATTCAACACACAATTTTAAGTTAGCTGTCTGTATTTAAATCCCGACACAAAATTCAATATCTTGACGTCAATTTTAGCATTGATTCTCTAAATCCGACGGACTACATGCTAAAAATAAAATACCTACAAAATATGATGTTCATCAATGAATTTCTGTTTTCTCCAGCAGTGTTGTGTATCAAACAAAAATCCCATCTTCAGAAAGAGCATTCATGATAACAGATATTTTAAGTTTCTCCATTCCTATAAAATTAGTGTTCATTTGAGTGTACTTGTCCCTGCATTTAAATTTGAAAATATAAGTATTAAAATGGAATTCGTATCTTGTTGCTCACACTAAGCATACTTCTTAAGACTTAAGTATTGAAAGCATAGAAAGGCGAGTCACATGTCATGATATTCTTGTGGGTGTGAGAAAAAACAACAAAACTAGTATACTAAATTTGACAATCCATATTCCTGACTGAGTCAAGAATTTAAGAATGTTTCATGTGCATGCCAACAGTCACTAACATTTGTGATTCTATAATATATTTGTATAGACCGTAGAATATCAGAAAATGTATGTTGATGCACGAACTAAATATCTGTGTACATAAGCTATAAGCTCAGTCGAGAAAGCCGAGGAATCAAAGGATCGAAAGATTTACATTCCAAGAGCTGGTGCATCTTTATGTATTTTTTGTGCAATGTACATATGCAGTATGCAGTCAGTCAGTAATTCATAATTTACTTATGCTAAATCTCTCAACTCTTCAACTCCCTTGGATTCGAATTTGGTTCTCCCCTTCCAGCAAAAAATATGCAGCCCAACTAAAAGTTAAGCACATTTATGCATAGCTCAAAATGCTCAAAATGTTACATGTAAAAATTTTACAACCACACTGCGTTACATAGTATTCTAGATACGTCAATAAGATTCATGTATTATGTACATAAATATAATATTTCATACGCCGTAGTCAGTAGTCTTCAAGTTTTTAATTTTCATTGCTCTACGTAAGGACACGCACTTGATATTTATAGTGTGTTATAAAACCAAAACCAATCTTAACTCTTAACACTACCTAAAATGTTCCAATGGTGTTTCTAATTCAATAAATTATTCATGGTATAAAACCATTTACGAAATTATAGCATAAAGTGCTAATGAGAGTAATTTGTAACGTAAATGTAACATCAATCTAAACTACTGTTCCGTATTTTTCATGAATAAAAATGCATACAATCATTTTGAACTTAGACTTTTGGGAAATGTAAATTGTAAATAATCATTAGCTGCTTTAGAATAATTTTCGAAAATATACACTATACACACAAAAGATTATTAGTCGCAAGGAGATTTTGATTTGTAACTCTTGATTCGTACTCTGTACAAGGCTTAGTATCGATGGAAATGCAATTTTTGTGGTAGTTGTGGTACAAACTACTCATGGAAGCCGTAAGTGGTAGGATGCTAAATGTACATATGTATAAAGGTAAGAAGAGCCGGGTGATGTAGGTAAAATAGACGAATGTGAATTTTAAAAGGTTTTATCAGGACATCTTATTGTATAATAAATGTAACAAAGAACCTACAACAAACTTTATATAGACAGACAGATTGTATACATATGTAAAGAAGTATATGAGGGAGGAATCGAAGGACCCTTTTACTTTTTTTTGTTTCCTTTCCTTCATTTTTTTCCTCCGTCTACAGTCTACACTCTACAGCCTACAGTCTACAGTCTGTACTCTGCACTCTACACGCACTAATATACATAAATAAAAGTAATGGAAAGTAAATGACCGATTGTGTGTGTTGTGTGTGGTGACTGACCAAAGAGACTCCAGTTGATGTTTGATGTAGCCAGTTTCTGGTTTCTATCAGTCCCTTTACCTTTACCTGTACATTCCCTTAGCAACGTCATTTGTCATTGTGGACTGAAAATGCAAAAGGCACATGCAACGGAGTATACAAAGGATAATGGAGTAGTAGCCTTCGTAGTAAAAATGGAGAAAAACAGATGATCATTAAGTCATGAAGGCCTGGAGGCTCAGTCAGTCAATTTCCCCACATACAAAACTCAGGTATACCTATGATGTGTACCTGTACGCTGTACACTGTACCTATGTATATATAATATATATACATCCAAGTGGCACTTTTATGCCTACATTTTATGTGTGCAAGGGGTTCATACATATGTATATACGTACACACTACGTACAGCAATGGTCTTGAGTTTTGAGTTTTGACTCTCCATCGCATGTTTTGAATTAAAAAAGTTGAAAACGAACGTATATAGGACGTTCACCAAAATATAATCCATATTATATATCTATACTTGTGCACTTGTACTATGTACAGTGTACGGTGCATTTTCATCTTCATATTATGGTTATTGGTACAGACTACAGACAATACGTGAAAACCCTACCACATCGTTTATGGTATTATATTCTTGCACTACAAATACAAACTCACTTTCAAACATATCGGCTTTTATAGACATCTAAAAATTTTTAAGCACATGTGTAGCGTATAGATTATAGATATAACACACAACATGTATAAAAGTCTCCATTTTATAAATATATACACAGGACATTGATCATTAAATC
>JAQGBH010000331.1:0-56745 GCA_034698265.1 Sminthurinus aureus | reverse complement strand
TCCTCTTGTTCTCTACGCTATAGATTATACATTATACATGATACAATAGAAAATACAACATACAAGACGCAGGATATGCAAGGTACAATGCAGATTGTATTGTATTGTATTGTACTTGTCTTGTGCATGTAGGTTGGAGGTGTTTGCATCTTGTAACAGTGATGGGTAACTACTCCAAACTCCAAACTCCATACTCCATACTCCATACTCCATACTCCATACCTCAAGCTTCAAGGTATACTCGCTCTTCATCCTTCATACTTCATACAGATAGGTAGATAGTAGATAGTACGGAGTATGGAGGATGAGCCTCCATGCATCAATTACTAACACCTTTTAAAAGTTTTAACAGCTCAGGCTTTTTCTCCCCATCCCATTTTTACTCTCTCTCTCTCTCTCTGGACTAAGAGCATAGTTTTCTATGGTTATAGCCCTGCTTGTACTTTGTACTTACCATCGAAGAGAGGAAGAGAGGAAGAGGAGAAGAGGAGAAGAGAAGAAGAGTGAACGGGGAGACGAGGAGATACCTGCCAAACAAGCCCCGAGTGACGTCTGATGCACTTGTATCCCCACCACCGTACAGCGTACATTACACAACATATTATATAACAGCTTGGATGTTGGATGTTGTGCATATTCAGAAGTATCTTCTCATAGATCACACGATCCACGCACTCACACACCTTACTTGAATAAGAGTTACGCGCTCAGCTATCCAACATCCAACATCCAAGGACCAACAGGATATCTACTACAAACTACAAACTACCAGCAGCAATCTTTCGCTTTTTATGCATACACGTAACATGTAAGAGCGAGTGAGACTCAGAAACTCTTAAACTCTTAAACTCAAAATTCAACCCAGCTCCTCCAGCTCAAAGCTTAGTGCAGGCTCAGCTGAGACTCCAACCTGGAATCTCCAATCTCTGGTCTCAAGTTTCGAGTCTCGAGTTTAGAGTTTAGAGTTTGGAGTTGAGAGTTTCCGAGTTTCCGAGTTTTAGCTCTCAAATTCTAAAAAATATACACAGTTATTTTTCATACAAAATAGTGGAAAAGTGAGGCCGGTGCAGAGTCTCGAGTCTCTAGTCTCGAGTCTCGAGTTTGGAGTTTGGATTTTCCAGCGTTTTTACGCAGCATGAAGGAGATGGAGGAGCATACTGTTTTTCCATTGGTTTTTCTGATCCAGCATGAAATGCAGAATTTGTATGGGCAAACTAAAGACGGTAAAAGGATTGTATTCTGTCTTGTGCTCTGTTGTGTTGTATTGTATTGTATTGTATTGTAGTTTACAATGAGAAGCAATGTGAGAATTGAGAATTGAGAATGAAAGGAGTTTCAAGAAAAGATGAAAAAAAGGAGGAGGAAGGCACCCTTGTCATTTATTTTCATCTCCCTTTGTCTCCCTTTTTCTTATTCCGAGTCTCATTCTGATTCATTCGGATCATCATTCTGCAAACTTCAACTTGTAGATTTCTTATCTCCGTTCTTCCTTCTTCCTTTCTTCCTTCAATTCATATTCAATGCATATTCAGACAAAACACCATACAAAATGGAAAATACTCGGGCCTACGTCTTTTCTATTTTCTGTTCTGTTGAATGCCAGCAGCCATCAGCCATCAGCCAGCAGGCTCACCTCATCCACCTTTGTTTTGTTCTTATTTTGTTTGGTATGCACTTTACTCTCCTCCTATTCTCTTTGGCTTTGGCTCTGACTCCTTTGTCAAATATTAATGGGAAAACAATGTGGAGTTTTACTTTGTCTCCTCTGTTTTACCGTGAATTGTGCATAGATTCTAGATTCTAGATTGTACATCTTTTCATTGGGTTTGCAGTGAGAGTGTAGAGTGTGTTCTCTTCCCTCTTCTCCTCTCCTTTTCTGTTTCTCTTGTGTCGCATCAACTCTAAAACCAAAGACCAAAAGACAAGATTAGACCAAGAACAAGAACAAGAAAATGGAGAAGTGAGCATCTATTTGTACACGTTTCTCCATTCTCCACCAACCAGTTCCATTCAATTCACAATTCACTTTTCATCCCTTCTCCATCCTCCATCCTCCATTCCAGTCCAGAAACTTTTCATTATTTCATTGAGAACAAATGGAATGGAATGAAATGGACTGGGAATAGAAATGAAAATGACAATGATAATGACAATGGCTCTGCATCTCAGTATTCTCTTATCAACTTTACTCTAGAAGCTCTTGCTCTTGCCTTTAAAACCAACGGTACAAAGTCCACTATTAATTAATTACTACGAGCCGAGACCACAGGTGAAATGGGGAATTCTCATTCTCCTTCTGTTTCTCATTGGCATTGAATTTGACAGTGACAGTGACACAAACAGCGAGACTGGAACTGGCACTGGTACAGGTAGATGTACAAAAACAAGAAACGAGTTACAGAGCTGGTGACAATATCTGTATGCTGAATGCTGAATACTGAATACACTATGAAATGATGGTCGAAAATGGACTGGAATAAACCAAACCAGGAGTTGGAAAAACGGTGGCTCTGAACATCAAACATCAAGCATGAACAATGAACAATCTGTCTCCCTCGTCAACCGTCAATCCTCCTGCATTTATATAAGAGAGTTTAATGAATCCAAAGGAACCCGTCCCGTCCTTTCTTTTATATCACTCATCTCTCATCCCACTTTTTCACAGTAGTGGCACAGCCAAAAATGGAACCACCTCAAACAAAAATTCCTTCTATTTTCTATTTATACAAACACAATGTACAAGATTCAGCGTCTAACACTTTATCTAGAAACTAGAAATAAATGCATTACAATTTACAATATGTGTCTTGTGTAATTATACAAGATACAAGATGCTTAAAAGGGGATGCATATCTTTGTATATTGTATTTCCTACGTCTTGCAGTATACACAATGCAAAGCACAGAGTAAAGAGTAAATGTGAGGAGAAATGGGAAGAAAAAATGCAGTAGGGGAAAAATCGTTTAAGCTGCTGTTTAAATGCTTCCTGGGATTCCAATTGTTTGTGAACCAGAGAGAGAGAGAGCGAGAGAGAGAGCGAGAGTGTATATTTGTGTTGTGGCATGTCGTTTGTACTTTGTACTGTGGAGTTTGAGGATAATCTAATAATGTTGGAGACTAATGTGTGGTTTTTTTTGTGTGTCTCCATTTTCTGGTCTCTGTTCTCTAATACCTACATCGACGATTGTCGCAACCGTAAAAAGAAACCGAGTACAGAGTACAGTGTAGTTGTTCCCTCGTTCATTCTTCCTTTCTTCCTCCTTTTCACGAAGTGCATGCATACAAAATACAAAATACAAACACACCTCACCACAACACAACACACAAGGCACAAAGGGAAAAAGCACACAGTATTTTATATTTTTATAGTATGTATACTACATTATTCCGGCGTGTGTGTGTGTGTTTACAAATAATTGAAAAGGAAAGGAGGAGAAGAGTTAATATAATGTCATGAGCACAGAGTCAGAGAGAGAGAGAGAGGATGAAGTATGAAAGATGAAGGATTTACGGCCACACAACCAAAAATCTCATGTTATGGCATATGATTACGATTAGAATATTAGAATATTAGAATGACCGACCAAGACCCAAGACCCAAGACTCAAGACTCAAAACCAAGTGCAAGTGGAAGAAGATGATGATGAGAGAGAAGAGTAAACTTAATAGTCATTTTACCCTCTGCTCACTCCAATACTCAAATACTCAAATACAATATTTGTGGATAAACTCTTATCCCACCCTCCCATTTTCCCTCTCTCTCTCTCTCTCTCTCTCTCTCTCTCTAGTTTTTACCTGTCATGCAAATTTTTATAGCAGTACCTTTTCTTCTCTGAAATGTGTACATAAAAACCACAACTGCGTTCAAATACTGTATTCAAGTTTCAAGTACATAGTAATTTTTATAGAGGGAAAAAGTCACATTCTACATGCTATGTTACTGTGTACTGTGGCGGATGCCAAAAATCCAATGGTCAAAGTGAAGGTAATGTGTAGGGCTAATATATTATTCCATTTTTGTGCATGTACAAATCTAAGTTGCAAACCTTTTGATTTTTGATTTGCGTGAAAATGATGGATTCCCCCTTCTTTTTTCCACATGAACTTTACCCGTCTCCAATTACCATCTCAACCACAGAGTTAAGAGACCAAAAGTTGTTTTCATGTAAAAGGTAAATGGTAAATGGTAAATGGCGAATGGTAAGTGGTGGATACGTGCAGCAAGAGTCTCGAGTGTCGTCTGTCTGTCTGTCTCTTTCCCTTTCTGGTTCTCGTACCATACCTTGGCAGATTGTAATAACTAATAACTAATAACGCACACAAGCACAAACCCAAACCTGGCCAAAAATGAAATGGCAGTTGGTTGCGTATCCTTTGATTAGTACGAAACTACCAAGTATTTTGCATCCAGCATGCAACACAATATGTGAAGAAGAAGACAGAGAGATTTTACATTTGTATATTTTACGTATGCTGTATGCTGTATGCTGTATGATGGCCAGCTAGGAGCAGTGAGCAGTGAGAAGGAAAAGCGGGCCGACTCTGACTATGAACATTGAACATTGAACATGGCATGTTTATAGTTGAAACGTTGAGACGTTGAAACGTTGTCGTGCTAAGACCATTATTTGTAAGCAGTTTTTTTTCTTGTTTCTTTCCATTTCTTCCCTTTGCTCTTGCTCTTGAATGAATTCAGTTAGTAGGAGAAGTACAGTAGAATTACAAGAGTCTAGAATCTAGAATCTAGAATCTAGAATCTAGAATCTAGGGGGAAAAGGAAAAAGAATGAAAATCTAAATCTATGGTATTAACCCAAACAAACTTGGACTTAAACTCGAGTCTGTCTTCTCTTCCTACGCTCTGCGCTCCACTCTCTACGCTTCCTTCCTTTTTTCCTTGTTTCTTTGATTCTTTGCTTGATTCGTTTAGTTAGTTAGTTAGTAGTAGTTTTTTCTTCTCTATGTAGTTTGCATGTGCAAACTTATTGGGTTATACTTATCTGTATTCCTTAAAACTTTTAGTAGAGAAGAGAAGAGAGAACTGCCGAATGCTGAGTGCTGTGTTGAATTGAGCTACGCGTACGTGTACGTGGGTATCTATTTTACTTCGACGTCTACCTTTTACTTTTTACATTTTACAAGTGAGCCAGAAGACGGGAGAGAAGGAGAAGAGCTCTGCGTCCTTTTCCCCTTTATCACTACATTCTACATTCTACATGCATAAATAGCTGTATGCTGTTAAATGTGTAGAGTACAGAGAATAGAGGATAGAATATAGAGGAAAAGCCCATATTTCTCATTTCTCATATCGTAATATGGTATGTAGTTAAAAGAGGCACGGCTCTTTTTCTTTTTTCCCGTTCCCGTTCATCCTTCATTTTTTATGCCTGCGTTTGGGCCGTTTTGGCGTGTCTCCTTTCATTGCACATTAAACATTAGATATATTTTGCATCGGGAGTTTGGAGCTTGGAGTTTGGAGTTTTGAGCTTGGAGTTTGGAGGCAGGTGCAGAATTATGTGCATCTTACATTCAACATTACACGTGTATGGCTATAGCGAGTTCCTCCAGAATATCTTGTGCCTTGTTCGCAGTTCGTAGTTCCTAGTTGGCTGTCATTTATATTCTAAAATATGTTTTGCTCAGTGGCGGTGCTGGAATGAAGCAAAATACGATGGTTTGGTCTGGTCTGGTGTGGTTTGGTTTGGTGTGGCGATTGCCATTGCCATGTTGATGCTTAGAGTAAATCATCTTGCTTTTTGAGAAAAGGATACTTTTCCCCATTTTTTCTTATTCTCCAACAATTTATTTATTTTACAAACGAACACATCGCCTTGCTCATTCTACACTTTTACAAACGAGATAATTCAATACTCAATGCAAGAGAATACATGAAATCCTGAACTTTGACTAGTTTCTAGTTTTGACTGCATTTTGTTGTGTAATGTTATGAAATGGCATTGTGATTTGAGATTTGAGAATTGAGAGGAATGATGTGGGTTTGGTATGCAAAATGCAGTCAATGAAAGACAAATGCAAATGCAAATGCATTAAACTCGTTGCCCAACGTTAGTGCATTTGACGTTTGGTTTGGTGTTTGATGTAAAAATACATAAAGTGGTCGTAGTAATTTATAACTCATTTTTCACTACAAACTACAAACTACACACCGACTCGTCCAATAAATTCATAAAAGAAGAGGAATTTTAGTACTGCTTGTGCAAACTCGCAACTATTATGTATTACGCTCTTTATATTTGCTCGTGATTTACGTGACGGAGCACAAATATCTGTAATCTGTAATGTAACATTTTTCCATACAAAATTTGTTCTTTGTACTCAATCTTCAATTCTAGATTCTAGATTCTAGTTTCTAGTTTCTAGTTTCTGGATTTTTGATAGCATTCGAATAGACATTTTGAATTCTGAATGGAGAGAATCCTGCTTCATTTTAAATGCATTTGAATTTAAATTTGGTCAAATGTCAAACGTTTGCTCGCTAATAGAATAAATCCTGTATGATTAAGATTTTTTTGCCCTGTCCTCTTTTTTTAGGGTGCATTGTGCCACACGCTGTAAAAGTGGACTCGCATCTTTAATCTTTAATATCTCTAATATCACTCGTTTTATTCTGATTCTACATTCTACATTCTACGCACTTGACATTCGACATTTGACATGTTTTCCCTTTCTACCACAAAATACAGCTGCGTAATATGTAATATCAGAGCGATTGTAAATGGTGTGTGAAAAATGAAAAACAAAATCAAAGTGCTTTAATGTTTTACATCACTCAGAATCAAAAATCAAATGTCCGATGTAATCTATAATAATTATTATTATGTTCTGAATCTTGAGAATTTTCAAGGGATTGTTGATTGTTGCGATTGTTGATGGTTCATCTCTGATGATGATGGTTATTTTTGATGTGCAAAGAAGATCTTACACTGATTTTGATAATTTGTCTTGTGTTTTGTGTTTGGCATTGATGATTTGATGATTGAGAACTGAAATTGAAATGGAAATTAAAGTTGAGGAATTTAATTTGTGGCTTTTGGTTTGGTTTGGTTTGATGAAGAGTTTCCATTCTAAATTCTGCATTCTACATTGTAATTGAAATGATGAGAGAGGAAGAGAAGAAGAAGAAGAAGATTACAACAAAATTACGAGATGAATTTAAATTACACTGTGCAAGGGAATCAAGGATGGGAAAGTGCCATAAATACCATATCTGTGTAATATTGTGTCTTGTGTGTTGTGTGTAATGAATAATGAAGAATTTGTTGTGCAAGTGGAATATTTTTAACTAGAGATATTTAAAGAAATACAAAATACAAAATGGAGATAATGGACTGATGCTGATTTTGATGATAATGATGGCAAATGAAATGAAATGATGATGATGATATGAGGTGCTGGTGTTATTGATAGTTGTCGAGTCGTGCAGTGAATGCATTCCCTCTCTCTCTCTCTCTTTCGGCAAATTCACATACATCATTTTGTCCCTATGCAATTCTCTTTGATTCATTCATTTATTCTTCTTCTTCTTCTCCGTTCTTTCTTCACTGGTGTATCGTGTGATATATGGATTATGGATTCTTCTTTGTTGTACCTTGTGTTTTGTAGCTACAAATTGTTGTCAAATAAGAGTCTCGAGATTCGAGCTCCAAGTGTTTTGTTGTGGTCATTAGAGATTAGACGTTGTAAAGATCCTACAATCCTGCAGCACTATTCCTCATTCATCATTCAGTAAATAAATAAATAAATGAGTCGACTCCACCATCCACATCCACAATCCACAATTTACCATTTACAACTTCATTATCACTTTCAAATCATTATCAGACCAACATTACACAAAACACTAAACAAAAATTATTAACTGCAGAAAAACGCATGTATTAAAGAAGAAGAAAGGATTTTGGATTTTATGCATAATTTACACAAGAAATTTCACACTCTGCACTCTGCAGTTTACAATGAATAAATTGACAAGTGAGAACAAGAGGAAAATACCATAAATGTTTCATGTGTAATATGTAGTCGAGCATTGCATGTGGTTTATTAGTAAATGTGAACATGTTTGGTTAGTTGAATGAGGAACCGATGGATTTCGCAAGTACGCTGTACACATCAGAAATCACAAATCAAAAATCAGAAATGAGCAGGCAGAAGGAGATTCTTCTTTGTCGTTATTATTGGCCGTTGGTTTGTATTTTGTATCATGAGCTTTATTTATTATCGGCACGAGTGGATAGATATTAAATGTGTCGGCAAATACTGAGGCTACAAAAATACCATTAATTTACAATAATTACCATTTCCACTTGCGAGTCTAGAATCTAGAGTCTCGAGTGGCTATTACGAATTACGAATTATGAATTATCATTATCAATTGAAAAAATGTAAATGAAAAAGGGTTTCTGATTATCCTAATTTTGGTTCGTTGTTTCTTGTGGTTGTTAATTTTTGATAGCTCCTCGTTGCTCGTTGCCGAGTTTAGTTTTAGTTTAGCTTTTACCGGGGTTTAGTGGGCGGACGGTGTTTTGTCTCATTATTTTATTTCATATTGCTATTCATAGCTCAGTCACTCAACACTCTACACTCGACGCTCAACTCTCAACACTCAGCTTATGATTTTTAATGTACTTTTCATTTTGTGGTTGTCTTGTGTCTTGTGTCTTGTGTTTTTGGATTTGGATTTGGATGGGGCTGCTTTCAGAATTTATTGCATTTGTATTGGATTTATGATGTTGGACGTTTGACGTTTGAGAGGTAGTAATAATGCTGATGCTTGTTGATTAGTCAAGATCCAAGATCCAAGATCCAAGTGATGAAATAACAAATACTCGCTATATTTCAACTCGCCAAACTCCAAACGCCAAGCATCAGCATCAGCAGCTCCCATGCCGAGTTTTTTAATCCAAAATCCAATCCATTTCATTTGAATATGCGGAATGCAGAGTTATGACGTTGAGGAATGGGACGAAGAATGAAGGATTGCGAATTAAGGAAAGAGAAGGAGAAGCCGAGTCTAGAGTCTAGCGGTTGTAAACAATTACCCATTTACCGTTTATTTTGATGAAGGGAAGGAAATTAATTCTCCCTTTGGTTTTACCTTTTCCTTTTTACAACTCGCAACTCTAGACTTTAGACTCTAGACTGTGGACTCGATTCTTCTTTCATCTTTCATGTTTCTTCTTCACAAGAAAATTATGGTGTATGTACATATATATGAATTTTAAACTCTCCGGCGTACGTCGTAACACCAAGAATCAAGAATCAAGAATCAAGAACCAAGACAAAAAGTCAGCCCCTTGTTCTCAACGCTCAACGCTCAATGCTCTTAAATGTTTAGTGCTCGTGTAATAAATGAAATCTATAAAATACAGAACTATCATGGGCACATAATATAAATGTACAACTAATATTTAGCGTCCAACTTTGAAGAGCCCGTGTAGTTGTGTAGTTGTGTAGTTTGAAGTTTGAAAATATTTTAAGTGATGCCTTTCCCTTCAAAATCATTACAACTGTCAACAAAAAGATTTATTTTAATTTTCGCAAGTCCTCCAAATTCCAAACTTCAAACTCCTCTCACCAACCGTAACTTATCATTATCTGTGTATAAATATCTTCTTTATATAGCATTTTTATACATTCTGTTATCAATCATATTTGTTGGCCAAGGCTCGCACTTCTTCACTCACCACACTCCAAAATCCAAAAGCCACACTCCACACTCTACACTCAAATGAAATACACAGTATAATCTAAAATCCAAGTGTTTATATTTTTTCTTGTCATGTTTCTTCTTGTGCTCGATGCTCGATGCTCAATGTCCGGTATTTAAATTGATTACTAGCTTTCACTACATGGAACTTTTTGTTTTTTCTTCCTTGTGAACAAGTCCCATTTTTAAGTCCAGTTTCAGTTTCACTGTCGGTTTCGGTTTTGGCTTGGATGGAAATTCTTGGACTTTCTTTGACTGGTTCTGTCTATTATGGTTCTGGCTATTGTCGCAGAAAATTATAGGCACATGTATATAATTACGTGTAGGCGAATCCTCTTGTAATTAGATTTATTCCACGTTCACTTCTTTTCCGTTCTTTCCTTGGGGTTTCTCCGCCACTCTAATTCTTATTTATTCCTACATGTTTCTGCATTCTTGATTCTAGATTCTAGGTTCTAGATTCTAGATTCTAGACAATGGGAAATGGAAGCATGTTCAATATATTGAAATGTTATCATCCAACAACAAACATCAAACAGGAGCACTTAATATTTGTTTACTATTTTTCATTTTCCTTTCTTCAAGCTTTCAAGTTGATATCATGTTATTACCCGTCCGCTCATCCAACTTGCCCTCCTTAATCCATTTTCCATATTCCATATTCCATACTTGATAATTTAGTACTTGATGTAAATTGCAGAGGAAGAAAGGAGAAAAACTGAGAGGAGGAATAATAATCCATAATAAAATGAATGAATGAATGAATGAATTGATGATATATCTTAACTACCCTCTTGCTCAAATAACAGTTTTATTTTTGTATTCTGTATTTGCTAAATTCCTATTTGTATGCCAAAATATCAGACAATTACGTATACGGTATAAACTGGAAGCTACTATAAATAGCAAATGCATGGTAAAACTTAAATTGTTCTTTCTCCATTCTCCGTGCAAAAATTATTATGTAATCCTCCTATTATTTATTTATGTGTGGTATGTTATTACTGTAGACTGTAGACTGTAGACACAATTGTGTTTCTTCATGGTAGAAAATAGAAAGGAGTCAAAGACGTAATACAAAAGCAAATAGTAGCTTTAAATACTCTTGTTTGAAGGTACATTTAGGTATTTTCAGCAAAACAAAACAAATACCACAAGAACAATATAATATTATATAGAATGTAGAATGTAGAATAAATCAGGTCTCAAGTCTCAAGTGTATAGCAAATATTAAGAGTAAATCACTGCAACTCAACTCAACTCAACTCAACTCATACGATAAAGAATAAAGTAACAAGTAACAAGCAAGCACAGAGTACAGCGCATAGATTTTGTATTGTCGACTTTCAACTTTGGAGTATGGAAAAAAGTTCAAGTTATGAATTCCGTTTTCTTCCTTTTCAATTTCAACATGGCAATTAAAAGAGTATTGTTCTAATGTCTGTCCGTCTATTATCTATTATCTATTATCTATGCTGTACACTTGAGTTGATACTTGATCGTTGATATTTGGATTTGGATTTTGATAAAAAGCTACGTTGAATGGATTATGGATTATGGATTGGATTTACGTCCTTTTTTTCTTTCTCGTCCCTTGATTCTTGATTCATTCCTCATCTTTTTGTGGATATTATACAAGTATAGATTAAATGCTCCATGATAATATTTAAAAAGGCGTGTAAAAATAGATTACACTTTACAAGCAGCATATTATTCTCCATTTGTTTACTGTAAGAACAACTGATAATAAAAAATAAAATACCAACAATAACAACAACAATACGGAACAAGACAAGGGAGAAAAGGAAAAACAATGGATTTGAGATTTAAAATGAGTCACCGTAGACTCGAAGCCGAGACTCGAGACTCTAGACTCAAGACACAAAATAGAATAGAAGCAAATGGGTATGCTTTCATGTTTTCAGTATAAAATAACCAGATGATTTTGTGTGGATTTGCTCACAAAGATGAGGATGTGCGGACCAGAAAATGGAATATGCATAATGTGTATTGTGTGCTTAGCCTGTAGTCTGACAATGTAAATTGTATGTATATTATGTATGTAAGTTTGAGAGCGAGTGAGGCAGGAGGGATGATGATGGATTTGTGCAGTGGACAAGTCCATAAAGTCAAAAGTCAACGTCAAATCCAAATCTCGCAATCCAATCCAATCCGTTGCTAAATCTAATACATAATATCCTCACTCCAGCCATACTCTTTTTGCATATAGTGGGCAAAGGAATTTGCCATGTCGTTTATAGTGTATCGAGTATCGTGTAGGAATAGCGGAATGTGATACATTTGAAATGGTGCATGTTGTGCCTTGTAGATAATGGAATTCTGAATTTGGTATTTGGTATTTTGGATCAAGTAACATGAAATTTGTAGATTTGGCATTAAATAGATGGTTGACGTTGATAAGGCGGTTGGTTGGTCGTTCTCTTCTCTCTTCATTCCATTCTACACTCTACACTCTACACACAAAATACACTTGACATAACGTGTTGAAGTTAATTCTTCCTTGTCTCAGTCTCTCCGTCTCCATCACCGTCTCCGGTCAAGCTCTTTCTCTCAATCTGTGTTTGGTTTGGTCGTTTCATGTTGCGAAAAAAAGGTGTAATGCACACAGAAACTTCCACTTTTCCACCTTTTCCACCTCTCGAGTTCTCGAGTCTCGAGTCTTGAGTCTTGAGTCTTGAGTTCTTGACAAGTGAATCCGAAATATGTATAAGAAAGTTTTGAATATGAAAAAGTTTTACATAACACAGCACTTATATTCTACATTATACATTGTGTATATAGAAAAGAGAGATGGAACGCACAGTGAGAAGAAGAAGAAAAAGAAGAAGAAGAAGGGAAACGGCAAATTTGCGTGCCTTATGTTTTCTCATAAGAAATGTAGTTATGCAACGGGAATGGCTTAGAGTTGAGAGTTGAGAGTTTAGAATGGGGAAATTACATGTTGTTTTTGTTGTGTATTCTTATGTATTTTGTACATGATTTTTGTACGGAAATTTTTCTCTCTTTTTTCTTCATGTTCAACGTCCAATTTCCAATGTCCAATGTCCAGCGAGTGAAGATTGGAGATTTTATGCATGGATTTTGCATGTATGTACTTTATGCTTTGTACTTGGATTCAAAATTCAAAATTCAAAATAGTTGGACACTCTTTTTAAATTGTAATAGTGTGTAGTGTGTAGTGTGTACAATGTACAATGTAGAAAGATGAGTTTGACTCGAGTTGAATTGAGTTGAGCTGACTGGAGTTCTAGAGTTATAGAGTTATAGTTGAGTGGAGGTGAGGCGAGATGTGTGAGTAATGGGAAAATGCAAATGTAAATGAAAATTCCTCTTTGTTCAACAACCAGAAAACTAACTCATGCTCAAGAAGAGGCAGAGAAGAAGAAGAAGAGAGAGCTCATGATCAATAATAATTGTTTTGACGTCCAAACTCGAAACGTTTTTTCTACTAAAAAATCATCTTTTCTTGTTTTTCTTTCATTATCCTTTTTTTCTGCTTTCTGTTATACAGGTTGTACATTGTACATTGTACAGTGTAGAGTGTAGAGTGTAGAGGCAGGTAGGCTCAGACTGTGTTATATCCATGGATATTGACTATACAATGTGAATGTAGTTGTGTTGTGCATAGCTGAAGACCGTCTACTATCCATCATACATCATATATCATGCATGCGATATCTCTCATTTTATCGTATAAAGTACGCGTATTTTTATGACATGAACGACTCGTGTGCTTTACTCGTATCTCATTCTCCATTGTCTAGATTCTAGATTCTAGATTCTAGATTCTAGATTCTAGATTCTAGAGTGTAGATTGTAGATTGATACAACATTTTGGAATATAATCGAATAATGTGTGCATATGGATATGGATGTGGCCTGTAACCTTTTGCAAAATCCCCCGTTGCATAATAATGCCAACAATAGTGTACTCTCTGCATTGTGCATTGTGCATTGGGCATTGTAACAAGAACAGAGTTGGAGAAAAGGCACACGCAAAGCGTATTGTCCATATTCAATAAAGAATGAACAACTCGATTTTATTTTCATGTTCCAATCAAACACTTTGTGTCTTTTCCACGTTGTTATTGAATGTCTAGTAAAATAATGTCTAGTCAAAGTCAAAGTCAAACATGTCAATTGGGAATATGGATTGAGAGTTGAGAGGACAAAGGGAAACATGCGAGAGAGACAGAGGAAAAGGACCAAGATCCAAGACAGATATTTCCCATATTTCACAAAAATGCATAGGCACATTTGATACTAGTGAATACTGAATACACATTTCTGTTTTCTGTACAACACGCAAAAATTCATCTCCTTTATCAGTCGAGAGTCTAGAGTCGAGATAAAGATGAAAAAAGGATGATGAGGATTTGAATTGGAATTTCAATGGAATGGAATGAGAAAAAAACTTGTATGTGAAATATTTTATGCATACTCAATACTTGTTCTCACATTCAAAGTGTCCATTCTGAAGGTTAACATATTTTTTAGCGTGGAGCATGGATCAAAGTGTCCATCTCAAATCTCAAATCCAGTATCTCGAGTTTGGAGTTTGGAGTTTGGAGTTTAGAGTTTAGAGTTTAGAGTTTGGATGGACAGATGAGCAGATGACTGGAAGAGTGAGCCTTGAATGAGCATAACTGTGATGATCAGTTCATTCTCCATTCTCCATGGATAACTTTTTTATCCCGTCAGCAAGAGCCAAAAACTAAGAACAAGGTGCTGCCCACTCCCCACTCCTCAATGCTCAATGTTCAGTGCTCAACCCTTCAGCCGCTGTAGTTTTAATACCAATTATGATTTGCTGCTGCTGCTTCTGCTGTTGTTGTTGTTGTTTTTGTTGTTCTTGTTCTTTTATGGTTAATATGTGAACCGGCTTGTGGATATTTAGTTTGTGCAGTCTAATGGCCGACACTGACTTTATAATACTTTATGAGCTGGCTTAAAGTCTAAGCGAACTCTGGATTCTAGATTCTAGACTCGAGACTCAACTCGGAACTTTTCACTCGGCGCTGAATAACCAATTACCCCAAATCATGTAGATTGTACATGTTACACATTATATGAAACAATAAACATTGTATCCAGTATCAAGTTGTAGTAGACTACACATTGTGTACACATGCGGTGTATTTTGAATCTGTTATGTATACATGTAATCCAATTTAATCCCACTCAAATCTGTACTCTAGTCTCTAGATTCTAGATTCTGGGTAGTTTTGATGGGGAGAAAAGTTTGGGGTTTTCAAGATGAAACTTTGTTGATTGTACAATGTACAAGTTGAAGATGGAGAATGGAGAATGGAGAAGAGTGAGAAAATAAAATGGAGTTTGCAACATATTGATTGGAATTTTCAATTTTCTCATTTATTTTGCCTAGTTACTCTGTACTCCTGTACTTTTGTACTTTGACACGACCTGACTTGACTCGACTTGATATCCGTTCACCTCCATTCCACTCTGCTACATATTTCACATCCTACATTACACAATGCACACAATAGATTACTCACGGCTCCACAGCTCATGATGGAGATTCGACAGTCGACAGCTTTCAGCTTTGTCCTTCCTTTTCCCCACAAACTAGAAACCAGAAACTAGAAACTATCCACAACAAACTCTCGCTCTCCTTTTCATACTTGACTACACTTTGTGTACCTCAGAGAAGAGTTGTCCGTTGTCAATTGTCCGCTGTATCAGAGTCCTCGACAACATAATTTCAATCCAATCCAAGTTTGCACTTTGATTTCCCCCAAAAACCATCAATACCCAAACTGAAGCTCGTAGTCGGTGGTTTTCATGTGGATGTAGATTGTAGCTCATTCTCAATCCCACTCTCACTCTTTGTGCTCTCTTGTTGTTGGTTTGTTAGCCACATGTTTTGATTCATTGTCCCGTCGTCACCAGTTAATAGAAATCGCGTCAGAATCTCCAACTAAAACTAAAACTAAAACTCAAACTAAAAGTAAATGGAGACGTTGAGCTTGACATCTACATTCTACATTCTACAGTCTAGAACCTAGAGTCTAGAGTCTAGAATTTAGAGTTGATGTCAAAGTCGCCAGTGGAATGAGGAAAAAAGAGGGTGAAAAGTGGGAGTATCGTGTCGTATCATATTGTACAAGTTCCAAGTTCCAAGTTAGCCGCCTTTGAAATGATATCCGCTTACTTTTCAACACACTAAATTCAATACTCAATAGTCGATGCTCAATGCTCGGTGTATGTAAAAGAATCCAAATTCAATCCAATCCAATCCATTTGAAAGGAAGCAAAAGGAACGAGATGCAGTTTCCTTCTCCATTCTCCATTCTCCTTGTCCACCTTTAATACACCAAACACCAAACCAAACCAAACCAAATACCACAGAACTTTGTACAAACAGGATGAAACAACAGTGAGTTCATTTAGATACATATCAGCCAATAACACAGCATAACATAGCAAAGGAGAGCAGACAGAACAGAAAGAGAGTGTGAGGACATGTGAAACGGATATCGGATACTTTTATTTTTCCAACTAAAACTCTCAACTCTTGATGAAGGGAAAGGAGAGTGCGGAGAAGGCAGAAATTTCTATACAGTAGAAAAACTCGAAATGGAAATCTCCAGAATCCAGAATGCAGGATTGAGACAAGTTAAAATCAGTCCTCCATCCTCCCTTCCCAGTTACACTTGTATATTGTATAATATTCCAAGAATGCATAACACCATAATATTGTATTCCCGTAATGTCTGTAGTCTATAGTCTGGAGTTTGGAGTTTGTATTAGAGAAACAGGATGAAAACAACATGCTTTGAGCATTAACTTTGCTCTGGTTTGGTTTGATGTGGGTTTCTATTTCTCCATTTTCCACTTGCCTTTACCATTTACTCTATTTCCATTTTCTGTGGATTCCATTAGGATTTTTGTGAGAATCGAGAATCGGGTATTTTGTGTTTTGTATTTTGTATTTGGTGTTGGGTAGCTCGTCGTATGTATGTATCTACAATCTATATGTATGTACAATGTGCAGTTTAAAATGTACCGTGTCAAATGAAACCACCGAGCTTTTCAGCGCTTTATTATCCATGAAATTTTCGGCAAAACCTCTGTCTCTACTTGTATTTGTATTTATACATAATACACGAACCGACCGAAAGATTCTAGATTCTAGATTCTCTGGCTGTCTGATTTCGGATTTCTCTGCTACGTCTTTACAACTTTTTACTCTGAATTTTGAATGGTTGTAAACTGGGATTGAAATTGGAACTGGATCTGGATCTGGTGTTGAGTTGGGTTGCGTTTCATCTGGTTTAACTTTATCTTGTATGTTGTGTGTTGTAAGTGGCATGTAATTGTATCATGTGTGTTGTTGTATGTACATTTAAATGGAAATGGACATGAAGTTGGAGTTGGACTTGTAGTTGGACATGGAAGAAAAACTTTTTCAAAGCTTGTAATTACTTTAACCATCCGGTTCAAGCTCAAGTTAACTTTTCAAATATGTATCCAACATCAAACCAAAACCAAATGAGAGACACAGATTTAAATAATATCTGTACAGATATTTTCATGTACAAAACAAACCAAACCAACATGTGGTCTCCTATTTTCCATCTTTCATTTTCTATGGGACTCAAATCTCAAAACTCAAATCTCAAATTTGCCTTGCTTTGGTATTGCCAAGTCATCCCACTTTCATATTATTGTGAGGAATATTATACCCAAACAAACTCTAGTCAATAGTCAAGTCAAAGGTTTTCACTCTACTTACTTTCTGCGTACTCCATACTCTGTACTCTTTACTCTGTTTGTTTCATTCCTGACTCTGCAATTTGGAGCCGGAATCGGAATCGGAATTTGGGAATTTAGGTGAAAAAGATGAATATTTTGTTCCGACATGTGTAATGTATTTTGTGTGTGTGTGTGTCTAGTGTCTAGTGTCGAAATGAGGCTGAGAATGAACTTGTTTCAAGTTGCTTGTGGGAAATTCCGTGTCCAACTTTCTGTTTTCCTGGTTCTGGTGCCGGTGCAAGTTCTGGTTCTGGTTCTGGTTCTGTTGAGCAATGAGTAACTGGTTAATAGCCCAAAATTTGAAATGTACATTATCGATATAGACAAAGTACAAAGTAGAAAGTACAAAGAGAAAGAGAGAGCGATATATCTGTAATCTGTAATGTACAAAATACAGTGAATATATAACGGCCTTCCTTACACATTGCTCTCATTTTACTTGGTTTTTTTGGTGTACAGAAAGTCCAGTTCTTGCACATGCACGACCAAAAAACACTTGAAGACTGGAAGACTTTGAATTTTTTCATGTCACGGCAATTCCATGTTTCAAACGGGAAATTTAGTTTTCAAAGGTTTTCAAAGTGAAATGATCCTTTGCCTCGCTCTCTCTCTCTCTCTCTCTGCTTCCTCTGTTTTTTTTCTAGGGAAAGATTATGTACAATGTATAATGTGTTGTGGCTATGAACATTCACATGTTGCTGTTGCATGTTGCATGTGCAGTCTCAACTGTAAATTGTACATTGTGCATTGTACATTGTACACAAACATTTTAAGTGGAAAATTGTACGGTTTATTCCTATTTCTCTTTTTGTGGGGTTCCTTTGTATCTTGTATCTTGCATATTGTGTCTCTGTGTTTCTGGTATCAGATTTAAGACGGAGAATAAACTTTGGGCTCCTTTTACTACACTACAAACGGGCTTTATCCACTTGTATTTGTATTTGTAGATAATTCTGTATGAGATTTTGGCTTTGGCTTTCAGATTCCATTTTAAATTTGCCCGTATTTTTAGATCAATAATCTTGATTTGGAGAAAGAGTTGATTTTGAGGATGGGGGAAGCCAAAGCCGAGAGCAGAGTTTGGAGTTTGGACTTGGGCAAAATTTAATTCTGAGAAAATTACATTGCTCATGTGGATTGTGGATATGCGTAGAGCGTGTACCTAGTTTCTATTTTTTACCAAGTCAAGTCAAGGAAATTGAAAAGAAGAGGATGGAATTGGAATTGACTAGAAAACTAGAAAAATTCAGTCGTCTTTTGCCACTTGTTTCTAATTTTATCTTGTCTTCTTTCTCCTTGTCTTTTGAAATGTAATCCAATGGATTGGATTGGATTCTTGAGCCTTCCATTTCCATTTTTGGATGCAGAATCCAGAATCTAAAATTCCCATCAGGGAACAAAATTAGTTTTGGAATTCACAAAAGTGAGGCTCAAAAATGTGGAACAAAATGCACAAAATGCACAAGAGCATGTGGATATTATTTCTTTTTCATGTGGATCTTGGAGTTTGGAGCTAAATGTATTTCTTGTCTCGTTTAAGTTTCAAGTCTCGAGTCTCAAGTCACAATGTTCAAGGTCTCAAAAATCAGGGAACAAAAAGAATGAATCATCTTTCTGTGTGTCTTCAACCTTTAACATGTGCACAACGTACAATGTCCAATGTACAATGTACAATGTACAATGTAAAAGGAGAAAGAGCAAGAGAAAAACACTTGCCGTCTCTAAGAAAATGGAGTAGAATTTTCTCACAGTAATTATACACAGTTTGACATTGACTTTTAACGTCTCGAGTCTCGAATTTATAGTCTAGAGTTCATTCCCGAGTTCTCTCTCTCTCTCTCTCTCTTTCGAGTCTGATATTCCACCACAAAGTCCAATCCAATCCAAAACCAACCACAACAAGTCAAAATGACAAAAGTGAACAGATTTGTTTAGGATTTAGTATCAACTCAACTCCCTCATTACGCTCCACTCACATGAACTCACATGTCATGTGGTATTGATACACAGTATATGGTATACAATAGACAGTCCCAAGAAAAAGAAAAAGAAAAAGAAAAGGTTTAGTTTCATTTCACATTCATATTCATAGACACATGACGGAGTGGTCCCAAATCCCAAATCCAAATCCCAAGGTGCCCTCATCCATCGAAAAAATCATAAAGTTTCTAATGAAAGACAAAGACAAGACTGGAGCTTGGAACTTGGAACTTGGAACTCGGAACATGAAAGAAAATACCAAACGAAATGAAACATTGAGGACAAATGACACCCGTTAAAAACAACATGGATTTATTATATATGAATGAATGCAAATAGGAATAGGAATAGATTGAAAGTAGAGAAGCATGACCATTTTTCTACTCTCTATACTCTAGTCTACACAATTATCAACAAATCCTGTACTTTTTTCCGCTCCTCATGAATAGACATTCAAACCTTGACATTGACATCTGTAGCGGCTAAATAAAAAATAAATGACAGGATTGATAACATATTTTCCATATCCGTATCCATAAATACTAAACTAAATGCATGTTTTATATTTTATATGCTGAACATTGTACAGTGTACAGTGTACGCTAATTCAAATTCACCACATCAAACCGCACACCCGACACCATACACTACGCAGTACAAAACCTAAAACACATAATACAGAAGAGTAATAAGTAATGAAATTATTATTTGTTATTAACCGATTAGCAGCAGGCTCTATTTATGAACAAGGAACAAGATGAACGGCCGTACAACTCCATGTACAATTATATATCGTGCATATGTATACGTTGTACAAAAGACAGAAGACGGTGGACGGTGAAAAGGGTCGATGTAGAAATTAGGAGTAATTATATCTGTAATATAATCCGCTATGTGTATAAATATTTTATCGATATGCGGCGGTCCGCGTATTTATTTGACTCATGTTCCCCCTTGTATTTTACACCCTTATAAACATCCACATCCACATTCTTTAGTCTTCTGTCTACTGTCTACTGTCTACTGTTTGATGTATTATGAATATCAATATCAACTGGTGTAGAAACTTGAATCTCGTCTTGTGTCTTATGTGTGGTCTCATGTTCAGTTTCATTTCACAATTAACAGTCATTTCCTAGAGTAAAGAGAAAAGGAAAAAAGGGAAATATTTGTTTACTAAAGAATTCCCCATATCTTGCCATATGGTCTCATGTCTCATCTCATCTCATCTGATCAGGGATCTGGGCGTAACAGAATCATAGTCGTAATCATAAAGTGTTAATTTTCATACAACATCTAACGGCCAACATTTACTCTATAATGTTTCAACCAATCATCATCATCATAATAATTGTTTATTATTCCGAATACAGGCATGTGCATTCTTTTTGTTTCCATTTTCCATCCAGTTTTCATTCAGGCGCACATTTGATACACAATGTACAAGAAATGAAATGTTATGCATGAAATATTATGTATGATGTATTCTAGACAAATGAATTTATTATAATTTATGTTTTGATTTTGAATCTACAGGGAATATTTACTTCCGCTTCGGAATACCTCCGCCGCGCAACAGATGGTCGGGTTTATTTTCAAAGGGTGGAGATTGTTGTTCCTCCGAGTTGGGACACCCGGGCTTGCGGACGACTCCTACCTTCAAATTCCTTTACGAGTCGGAGTAGTGTAAATGACGCCACCATCCGAATCGGTACTGAACATCCCATTTTTGGACATCTTCCTTGGTAAGCTCAAAACTCAAAACTCAAAACTCAGTGCTCTATTTTCAAATCTCAAAATCGTGTGATTTATTGATCATTGATTTATTAATAAATGATTTATATCTTTTCCTCTATAGGACTCAACAATCGCGTGGCTGCGGACTGCCAGGTGACTTCATTTCCGTCGGCTACCACTACGTCCTCCAGTTCAATGAGACGGAGAATTCCATCGGTGAGAATGAACATGATCACGATCACGATCATCTTCGAGGCAGTGGAAATGACAACGCTTACGGTGCGAGTGGAAGTGGTAGCGGGAGTGGGAGTTCAAGTGCAACTGGAAGTGGAACGACTGGCTCTAGTGGAAATAATAATGGATACAGCTCAACTTATCAAGCGGGATTCGGCTATAACACCGTTCCCACAGGTATGAAAATTGAACATTTATAAGCACTCGCTAACTCTTTTACTCTAGATTCTAGATTCTGGATTCTAGATTCTGGATTTTCAATGCTCCATTTTACATTATACATTTGTCATTTATCTTGTCAACTGTCAATTGGCTACGGTCATCCATTGGATTCCTTCAGAAGGAAAGGAAACAAGTTTCAAAGTTTCAAAGTCTCAAAGCTACTTACTTTGATTGTCGATTGTCGATCCATTTACTCACATTAGCCAAAAGATTACACATTTTATTATCAAGTATCAAAAGGGACATTTTTACCCCACTCTTGTTTTGTTTTTATTTTTCTTACACTGTAGATTCTAGATTGTAGATTGTGGATTATGAAAAATATCCATTTAATAAAACTCACTTGTCACCGAATTCCTGTGAAAAGGAGACAAATCAAATGAATCCAGTTGAATATGCAAATAAAGTAGGAATAAAACACATGAGCTTTTCTATTACTTTTACTTTTGTATTTTGTATTTGTATTCGCGGGGTTATTTTTTTCTAGATAAGTAAAAATCAATACATAAAAAAACGCTAATGTTCCATTCTCCATTTTCCAGCCTTTGAAGCAGTTTGCTAAGGAATGAGGAATGAAGCGTGGGACATGAGTGATAATGTTATTTTTATTTTTCGACAAAAGACTTTCGGAAACGCCTTCCCGCTTTTTTTTACTACAGACTTTGAACCAAAGGCACATTTTATTTTTATTTGTCTATTGACTTTGAGACTTTGAGACGTTGAAACTTTGAGACTAAGGAACTTTTCATGTGTGCCATACAAAATGTATGCGCTATTGGAATTTAATGGATTTGTGTTGTGTTTTGTGTTGTGTTGTATAATCTGTACTTTGTACAAGTTGCTTTTTCTTTTCTTTGGCCGATTAGACAAGGTTTGTTCTTGGTTTTTCCTCGTCCAAAAATTCATCTACACAATACTCAGTTCACAAGCTTGATGACATGTATAATGTATAGAGTATTGAAATGACAAGAAACAAATGTAGTAAAGAAAAGGAGGAGAAAAGAGAGGAAATGTTAAAATAAAATGGCATTTTATTTCATTTGTTTATTCCTTTGTAAACCCCGGACATTTGACATTGAACATTGGAAATTGGACAGAGAGAGCGATTGTGAAGGAATGGGCCAAATTTCGGTATGGAGTTTTTGAAGAAATGGGCTTCAGCAACGATCCCATCTACCCTCCGTCCTACAAGGAGAATGCTGAAAGAAAACCGACAAGCTGCACCGACTCCCCTGTACAAGGCAACTGGTAAGAAACATAGGAATACGAATACAAAAACACACAGTTATAAAACTGTGTAATGTGTTGTGAGTTTTGTGCTTTGTGTATTGAATTTTGTGCTCCTTAAACTACGATATGTACACTGTATACTGTATGTTGTATGCGTATGCCTATGGGTATGCGTAGAATGCGTAAGGAAAATAGACTTGACTTTTCCATGTTGGATATTGGATGTTGGATTGTATGGTATGAGAACAAGGGAACAATGGGAATGACAAGTCGTCAGTAAAAGAAACCAACTGAGCCCATCATCGACTCATTATTAGGGATAATGTGGTAGAACGAACCCAGTGTTGAGTGCTTCATGCTCCATGCTCAATGCCCGATGTTGGATGTTTCGATAGATAGATTTCCAGTTCTTTTGTATCCTTCTCTCTCTCTCTCGTCAACCATTATGCATACGGGATACACATTAACTTTAACTGGTCGTCTTTTCTTCCTTTATCTTGTCACCCGAACACTGGAACAACAAGAGAAACTTTATTACAGTTAATACCTTAAACACCTTTTTCCTTGTCGGCTCCATTCTGGATTCTGGGTTCTGGATTCTGGATTGACGACTGTCGATTGTCGATGGTCGATGGAGGATTCGAGATTCGAGATTCTAGATTCTAGATTTTTGACTGTAGAACGCCAAACGTCCGTTGGCCGAGTCTTCGCCAAGTCAAAGTCAAAGGCAAGACGGAAAGAAGGCTAACCTTTTCTTTTCTGTTCTGTTTCTTATTCTTATTCTTTGTCGCTGTATTCATGATACTTTTATTGTGATTTGTAATGTAATTTTATGCGCCTTGTGCCGTTGGTTCCTATTTTACACCCTCACCTACATACTACATAGGCTCCTCTTCCTTGTTCCCTTTTCTCTTCCCTTTTTCTCGCTCCTCTGTGCAAAACTCGTAGGACAGGAAGAGAAAAGAGCGCACATTGAAAATCCTTCTGTTTTCTCCCTCTTTATTGGTTATATAAAATTAGTCAAAGGCAACGGCAACGGCACCTTTGCCTTTGTAGTTTGTAGTTTGTATTTTGTAGTTTGTAATATTCTCCTCCCTTCTCTTCCTTTCATTTCGTTGTTCCTCCGTCTTGGTTTTGATTTTGATTTTGATTTTCAAGTGAAAAACGAGGCTTGTAAAATCTCAAAGAAAGTCAAGTCAACTTACGATTAAACCAAACCAAACCAAACCAAGTCAAAGCCAAAGTCGACCTTCCGGAAACTCTTACTTTTCCTTCCTCCATAAATTTTTATGCGTATTGTACGCAATACCCATTACTAGTGCCCACATTATCCATCTTTTTATAGTGTATAGTATACATGACATGGAACATGGAAAGAATGAGAAGAAAGAAAGGACTTTAGGATTTTATGTTATTTTATATGTTGTGTTATACCGTTTTATCATCATATCAATAGCTCTAATGCCTTGTATCTTATGTACAATGTACAATGTATCTACAAACTACACGGCGAATGTAAAAGGTCCTCCGTCTTTTTCTTTATCAAAACCCATAGCCCTAGATTCTAGATTCTAGATTCTAGATTCTAGATTCTGGATTGGGGAACATTCAAGTAAAAACAAAATGCTCATCATCATCATCATCACCTGAAATGGGAAATGGGAAATGTGAAATGGGTGTATGAAAATTTTTATGCGTACTAAGTAATAAGGGCTAAAGGTTTTTCCACGTAAAAACACAAGGGCAGAGGAGTGAGACAAAAATTAACAAGTCAAAAGTGCCGTGCCGGTGGTCGATGTGGATTGTGCATATGTTTATTTATATTGAGCATATGAACCCATTCCTTTTTCTTTTTCACCATAATATTGTACATCGTCCCTCATCTAACCTTTTTGTACTAGATTCTAGATTCTAGATTCTAGATTCTAGAACTGTGGAAAGTGGAGTAGGTGCAATCACTATTAAAAATTCCCACCACCCATCACACATCACCCACAGTGTAAATTATTTCTCTCTCTCTCTGTTTTTGTGTCACACTTTGCTTTATGAAGCTCCTAATTCCTGGTGTAATATTCCATGTACCAAATACCGATTTTGAGACGGATTTTGATACGGCGGTAAGTGCCGGCAGATAGTTAGTTTATCCAATCCACGCCCACTCTAAACTCTACTTCTACCTTGTTTTTCACCTTTCCTCCTCCTTTTCTGTCTCTATTGTTCAAATTCAAAATTCAAAGCTACAACAACACAGCCGACTACTTGTTGTAGATTGTAACATAATATGTATTTTCCCTCTGTGTTTTTGTGTTTTAAAAGATTCGGTGCAAAGAAATGAGAAGAGAAATGTGTTTAAAGTGGGAGTGCAATTATTATCACCATCATAACATGTAGAATGTAGAATGTAGAAAGGTGTCTGATGGTTTATTACAACATGAGCTATAAGTAACATGTACAATGTACACTGTACAGTGTACAGCCTAGTGCGTAGTGCGTTGATTTGACCAAATTTTATATGAAAGGATATGGTAGAGTTTTGAGTTTTGAGGCAGAGTTGAGAGTTTAGTGTTTAGTGTTTTAGGTGGAAAACTTGTAAAAGATGGTCATATTTTTCTGGCCTGCTTTTTTCTCTGGTCCTGGTCCTATTTCATGTAGGTATGGAGTATGGAGTATGGAGTATGGATATTTATGGTATTTAATAGTCGAGATGAAGGCGAGTCTGGCGGGAAAACAGTAAACACCCAACGACAGATACATGTCTAAATTGTATAGGTATACGATATACCGCATGTGATAGGCTATATGCTATATTGTAAATTGTAATGATGATGAAAGAGAGGAAAGGCCGTTTTCAACTCTAAATTTCCCACTACATCCACACTTGCACGCCAGAAACTAGACACTAGTCATCAGACATTTATGTTATTTAATACATACCAAATGCCCAACCAAGTTAAAACAGAAACAGAGAACAGAGAACAGGGGCCTATTTCACCATTTTGCAACTCTGCACTCCGCATTTGCATTTCATTGTAAAAAATTGAAAAGTGAAATAATTTCCATGACGATTTAACGTTAGGTAAATGTAAATGCAAAGTGCGGAGTGCAAAGTTGCAAAGTGGTGAAATAGGCCCCAGAGAACAAGCCCTTTTCCTTTTTTTCAAGTTTTACCCCAAAACAACAACAACAACAAGAAATCCACCGCTCTCCATTTCCCATTTCTCATCTTCCATGAACACTGGACATTGGACGTTGGAAGTTGCTATCCAAATTATATGTAATACGCCATCCCTTATATTTTTGCAATGGGTTTCTCCTCCTTCTCTGAAATATGAAACTCAAAACTCGAAACCAAAACCAAAATTAAAATGGAAAGGGAAAGGGAAATTAAATGAAAATCAGAGGCACCGACACCGAAAAATTTAGGTGAACCGTGTAAAACAGGGTTTTGGGGAGGGCACAGCAGATAAGGATGAGATGATGATGATGATGATTCTGGTGATTATATTGCAATAGTTGTTTATTGTAAAACATGTGTATGAAAATATGAAAAGTCGGTTAATTTTGAACAAACTTTCCTCTTTTCCACCTTTTTCCTGTAGCCCGTATTTTACGTGGTTAAAATTTGTAGATGTTAGACTGCAGGATCAGAAATCAGAAGACGATGGGTAATGCGTAATGAGATGAGTGGCTGTAGCTTAACTCTGGTCTAATTTATCTCCGTGTCCATCACACGCATGCTTTTATCTCCACTTTTATATTGTATTTTGTATGTAATAATAATCATCATCATCATGATTTTAACAGGAGAAAGAGAGGGAAAATGTGACGAGAACATAGACATGGGAATTTTGATAGCAGTTGTAATTGTAATTGTAGTAAGTTGAGGAGCTAAAAGTCAAACCGTATGGAGATTGGAGTTTGGAGTTTTACCTTCCCCCGAGTCCGACTTCCTTGTTTTATCATTAATCCTTACATTAGCTGAGATTATAACATGAACCATAAACCACAAAATATGAAAAATGAAATAGTATCCCCTTGAACTATGTTTTACAATTACAATTACATCCAACATTCAACATTAAACATAGTACAGATTTGGATGCGAAGATGCAAAGATTCGAAGAGGAAACAGAAAATATTATCCATCCTCCAGCTCCCATTTTATTTCTTCCTCATTGTCTGTGTCATTTTGGTCATCGTTTTCCAGCACAGAACCTCACATTTTATTATGCCATGCTTAATTTTAACTTGGCTCATTTTCCTGGATCAAAGTCCAGATTCCAGATATGAAAATCAAAATGACAATGGCAATTTTCATGATAATTGAATTGCCCCGTGGAAGAGCTTCCAATCTCGTTTTTGAGCTCTCATATAATTAACACGTAAATACCATGGAAACTAAAACGAGATTGGAAGCTCTTCTACGGGGAAATTCATTTGACATTGCAATTCATATTGAGAATTGAGAGACTGTGTTGTATTTTGTCATATTTTCTATTTTGTATTACCACCGTGCAAAAGAGGTTTCGCATCCGTGTGGATTACATCAACGAGCGTTGCATCAGAACTGTCAAGACGGGCATCCGCAGGATAATTCTGAAAATATGGTTGAGCTGGGTCCATTCCTTTGTGGAAAGAATTAGAAATGTTTTGTAATCGTGTGAATTTCCAACTATCGTTACCTGTACAATATTTTGAATTTTTAATGCTAAAAGTGTTGATTTTTTTCTTCTTACCAGAAATTCTAGCAAGGTCAAGTCCAGCATATCGTTGAAGCCATGAGCCAACAAACCCGCCAAAATGGGCACCAAGTGAATGACCTAAAGAAAATAAAAGAAGAGAAAAAACAGCCATTTTTTTTTCACTCACCTTTCAATTTCATAAAAAATCTAAGACTTTCAATTCATGATTCAGTATTCAATTTTCAATGTCAAATAACTTATAACTAACCGATAAAATGTGCACTTGATATATTTAGATTGTGCGTGTCCTGAAAAGAAACCAAAATAATTAGCATACAAAACATACAGAATACAGAACTTTACATGTAGTTTTAAGTAATTTTTGATTTGTTTGTACTTGAACAAGAAGCATGACATGAGCTGTGTAAGCGGCAACTAGTTCTAGATTTACGACAGCTTGCATGTACGGCGGTTCGGATCCTCTAGACCAGTCAATGACAAATACATTTGCAGTTTTTTCATGCTCCAGCAGCTCGTTCACCATTACCTAAACCACCAAATAATTATTATACTTCATGTATTAATAACAAATAATAATTTAATGTCTTTAAATTGTCAGTTATTGTGCAATAATAAACTAAATACCTGAACCCAGGGTCGATTTGCATTCTCAATGTATCCGTGTGTAATCCAATAGGATTTTGCACCTGGAGTATTTGACACAATCAATCCATCTAGTGTATCCGAGTCTACTTTATTCGTACATCTGTCTGGTTCCCAAACACCGTTTTCCTTTTCTTTTTCAGCTTCCACTTTCTCCTGTTCTCGAGATTTCCGCTGTGAGCTCCTTGATGAGCCCAAACCCAAATTGAAAATGTCCGAGAGGCCAAATTGTAAACCCGATAGTCCATTTCCATTTCCGTTTCCGTTGCTATTGTTATTAGAATTTAAACCGTCTCTATTTCGTCCACCTCCTTCCAAATTCGTGTAGAGACAGATGCTGGGTCTGATATCTGAGAGTGGCTCGGGAAAGAGATGAAAACCTCGCTGATCCGGGTATTTGACAGTGATGCAACCCAAAGCTCCATAACATCGCGTATTTACTGGATCTATTATTAAAAATTAAAAGTACGGAATTAATCAAGATCATCATTCGTAATTCTTATTTATAATTTATAGACACGTGTAAAAATAAAAATTCAAAGTTTCCTATCTTTTATTTTGCTGTTTTAGCTTTGTTTACGTTTTTACCATCAGGATGTGGACCTTCGACGTCTAAATGTCTGAAAATCGCAGCGGAACTTCTGGAGAATCCATCTTGATTAATATTATCTTGGAAAAGTGGGACACCTGTGATATAGAGAATTGTCTGGAGGAATGTACCGAATCTGGTTCCATTCAGAGTGGGAAAAAGTGGCATTTGCATCTTGACTGCTCTTTTTTAAATGGATTAAAGTTTAAGAGCCGTGTGCACTCTGTCTCTGAAAGTTGCACTACGCTGCAATTTTCACTGTCACTGCACAAGAATGATTATAAATGTATTTACACTTTACACTGGCACACTTCCGTATTCAGTATTTTCGGTTGCTTCTGCAATGCATCCACAAGAGATCCGAGAAATTTGTATTCACTATTCACACTTACAAAATAGTCACATTTTAAACTGGGATTTGTTTCGTACTTTGTTTAAAAACTAGAAACTCAAAACGACAACTATTTTAAAAGTGACAGTCTATGGGACATGTGTGTATTTTATATCGCGGAATACTTGACAATTCACAACACCATACACTATACAACACAAAACACGTGTTATTTTAATTTCCAGAACGTTTCTGCTTCTTCTTACACTGTTTTTGTATACAGCTGAACTGAATTTACAAGTAAATAAGAAATAATATTACTGGAATATGAAATGTGAGCAGTTGTTGTGTACTTTTGTATATATTCTGTTTGACGTCTTTTTTCTCTTTTTGTCACATATAATTTTACCTTTTACCAGGAAGCGAAACTATAGGAGTTATACTTTGACTTTAAAAATTCCAGCATAAAACATAAAAAGTAGTTCTACTCGGTTAAGTTATAAGTAATAAATAATAATGCTAAATATTAAATATGTTACAAAATAAAAGGAGGAAAGTTTACGAGTAATTTCCTCCCTCAGAACATGTACTGTGTACTACTGTGTACAGAGATTAGACAGATATTATAAATTACAATATATTAACAGGGAACACACAGTGAACAGTGAACTGACTTGTGGGTTTGCTTGTGGATTGGAATGAATGAATCAAAGATTGACAGAGTTTGAAACAGATTTATTCTGAAAGTAACTGTATGTACATTGCACGTGTGTGGTGTGAACTTATCCTATCTGTACGATGTGTAATGTGTACGATGTGTACGACGTTGGGGATGATTAAAACATTAAGAATTGAAAAGATTCGCAAGGACGGAAAATCATGAGTCAAACCAAGAGCAAGATCCTTGTTCTTATCTCATATGTGTAGCGTGTACAGTGTAAAATGTACTTACTTTAAGTAGTATTTAGTATTTACAACGTATTTGTACAATATTTTGCAATGATAAAAGATAAAACGTTTTTGAAGAGGGGAAAAATACAACAAAACTTTACTAGTGGCAAGTTCTTGTCTTGTTGCCTTATTCTACAGTCCATTGAAATTTCAAATACCAATGATAATAATAATTTACGCAAATTTTAGCAAACTTTAAGAATACAAATGTAGTAGTTTCGGTTCTTCCGTCCTCCTGTGGTCTGACGTAAGTATTTACAGTGCACAGTTCACAGTAATGAGCTGATAACTCGAAACTCTGAACTTCAAACTCGAGACTGGAGATTCGAGATGACTTTAAAACGGAGATGAAAACGTGAATCAACGTTATTCAGACCATGTGTAAAAATAATGCTTTCTGAAGCATGTAATACAGAGTGTCTAGAATCAAGAATCAAGAATCAAGAGTCTAGAATCTAGAATAGACTTTTATACTTATTTTCCGTATGTTGGGTTCAAAGTATTATGATGACAAAATAATATTGTATTTTTTTGTTCCCTTCAACTTGCACTCTACTTGGTTCTATCCACTCAAGGCGAAAAGGTCAAGGGAAAAAATAAAATAACCATTAAAAGCTACTATAGTCCTACTTCATTCCGTCTCTCTCGTTCTCTCTCTCTCTCTCCGTGTCTCTGCCTCTATAAACATGAAATGTAAAATACACCAGAAAAAATAGCCAGAGACCGATGACCCACTCAAACTCCAATTTTAATTTCAATTCCTTTTCATAATACAATTCCACACTCCTTCAAACTTCCAAACTCCAAACTCCAAAGTACGTGGAAAATACAAAATACAAAATACACGCAACAAAACAATATCAGCAATAAGATGCACTTGCACATGCATGTAAAATGTAAATGTTCAACATGTAAATTTATTGATAAAATGGAGACACCTTGATGGAATGGGAATGTGTCTATGTGTTTCCTGACCGACTAATACGGACTGAGTGACTGGGAAAAATCCTAATGTAATGTATGGTTTAAAAAATAAGAGCACGAGGTAGGCACTTTTCACTTTTACAACTTGTATTATATTTTACACGTATTTTCCGTCTGTCATATCTGGAATGTGTCTGTCTGCATAATAAATGCAGGTATTTTATTTTTACACCTTGTTTTTGTTTGTCCTTTTTTTAAAGTGGTTGGAGAATCTGTATGTTGGTGTATCTGTATACTGTGTATTTTATATCGGTAGTCCATACATATGATATGTGCTATTATCTATTAAGTATGCTTTATATTATAGATATACTTTGTCACTTTTTTAGTTAGGTACTTTTTAACTTCACAACATTACACACTTTATGCTTTATTCTCACTATTTTTTGTCACTTTGTTATTGTCCTTTATTGTCACCAGCACAGGAAAAGAGCATGAAGAATGAATAATGAAGAATGAAGAATGAAGAATGAGCGATGAGCGATGAGAATAGGAAGAAAAGAAAGGAAGAAGAAAGGGAGACAAAAGAAGAGTCACGACACTCGATACTCGATACTCAACAGTCAACAGTCAAAAATGTACAAGAATATACAATTGACGATGCATTGACAAGAGAGAGGAAATTATCTCCAGCCAGCATATTGTGTTGAGGGTTAAGATTTGAGACTCGAGACTCGAGAGTTGAGGGAGACAAGAAATTAGAAGCACTTTCAAATTTCCATTTCAACTTGGCCTACATTAATAATAAAAATGCCAGTCAATGAACGACAGAGGAAAGAGGAAGAAGGAGGAATCACTCCACTAATGGACATTCTCCTGTTTCTCTCTGCTTACAAACTACAAACTTAAAAGGGACAGAAGCGTTGTAACCTTTTCCTTGTGGTTCTCAGAGTCAGAGTCAGAGTTACAGTCATTGAGTATTGAGTATTGGGTTAGGTAGGACAACAAGTAGGGACAACGACAGAGTAGAGCGATAGCTGGAAATTAGGACAACGTGTATCTTGTGACTTTTAGATTCTATTTCTTAGTTCTTACATTTATGATACCAACTTGATTTAATTTGATTTGATACAACGAGGAATTCCTGTGAAATGTAAAATGTAATGTGATGAGTTATGCAGATTCACAATGCTTCCAGTGCAGTGTCTAGTGTCTAGTGGCTCCTATAATTAAGGCATTCTATAACAAATAATAACAGCATACAGCATCAGGAATAGGGAATGAACTGGACACTGCATTGGAAACTGGATAAATAAATACCACAGGAACCCAGAATGCATGCAGTTAAGACACATTTGATACCGACTGTCAAAAGAGTCCAGAGTCCAGAATCCAGTGAAAATTCCTTTGTCTTGATCTGTACTTTTGTTTTGATTTTTTATGCTTGATCTGTTTCATGTGCTCACTATAGTAGCTTGTGTAATTGAAATTTTAAATAACTGCTGCAGGGTCGGACGTCGGGCGGTTGACAGTGTAAATATTCTAGTACAAATTCCTTGTAGCTAAAAAGGAAACAAAACAAAGTTATCGATATGCCCACTATATTCTACGTATTAGTATATGTTACTAGAAAATTCTCTTAACTCATCACACCTGGTACTGTGGTATGTATAATGTATAGTAAACTGTAAATATTATGCAGCTATCTATAATTATTTCACACCCAAACAAACTACAAACCAGGGAATTTTCAAGATCCCAACTAATTGCAACCAATATGTTCTGTTATGTTGTGTTATGTGATACAAGATACAACACAGAGGACAGAGTTGAAAACAATGTTATGAAATTTATGCTAATTTTCATGTATACTTAATGACGCTGCACTATTTATTATTCATGCATCACAATTCACAATACTACTTATTATTATGTGTACACATCAAATACAGGTAACAAAACTATTACGGGATGAATCATACATTATACACACTGAACACTAAGCACTGAACGTTAAACATTTAACGTACTGTTGACTCTTGTTCCTCCAATATCCAAGATGTATTTTACAAAATGCGTCTTGCCTATGCCTCCTTATTTATGTAGTTGACAATGTAAGTTGAAGTACAAAGTACAAAGCAAAGGAAAGGGAAAAGGTTGTTCAATAATTTCAGTGAAAATTAAGCCAGAGTTAAAACACACAACTTTGGTTGCATGCATAATATTGTACATCTGTGTACTGTGTATATTAGCTATTTGAATAACGAAAATATGATTTATGCTTATTACTTTTTTGTTATGTAAGGAGAAATTTTGTATTTACTGAATGAATATGATATTTGGACTTTAGACAGACGGTCCAAGAAAGGAGAAAACAGAAAAGTGAGAGTATTTTTTGTATAGGCATTCCGTATTGCATAATGTTCAAACAAGACAGAGACGCTTTAAATTCACGTTAAATCTTACATCCTGAATTTTAAATACAGATTCTGTTCTCTCTGCTTCACTTTATAGTTTTGAGGTTTGTTTATGTTTTCAAAGGATAAAAAGCATGGGTATTTTGTATGTATATACAATATACAATGTACATAAAAAATATATTTACCATATGTTTTCTATGTTTTTTCTATACTGTATATTGTACTATCCCAACTGAATTTTTGTAAAAAAGTACCAAGTATTACGTACTACGCGTAAAATGTGAATAAAGAAAATGATATGAAATTTCATGGACGTTTTAATTTCTGTTTTTGATACATTATCATGCAATTCTCAATGGGCCATATAAATTGTGGTCCGTACATACATATACTCAAATATCTGCTGTTTGACTTTGAATTTTCAGGGTCAGACATCAATTACGGAATGTTACATATTATATAATAATTATAATAAATGATGGAGGATGGAGGATGGAGGTTTAAGTAAAACGGTTGATACATTCCCTTTTGTCCTTTAATTTAAATTAATCAAAATTCGTAACTGAAAAGAAATAAAAACTGTTTGGCGTATAAATTTAGACTATGCACTATCCCATTGCACCGTAAATACTTGGAAAAACTAAATGCATACATGAGAATAATTGCTCACTGCAAATTTAGTACCAAATCCAGTGTCAAGCATTCAACATGTTTGCGAATTTCCATCCTACTCGGTTTAGTTTTTTTCTAGTTTCATTTGGGGTTTTAGTATTCTTCTGTGTGCCTCTACGTTTTACTGAAGCATGTCAACTTTTAACTGTGGAAGACTACGAGAAATATGCAATGGAGACATTGCCAAGAGGACTTAGAGAATACCTTAGAATGGGAACCGGGAATGAGGAGACACTGAGTGGAAACACTGCAGCTTTCTCCAAGTTTAAAGTTTTACCTCGATACTTGCAAGACATATCAAATTCAAGTACCAAAGTCACAATTCTCGGGAAAGAGTTTAGTATGCCGATTGGAATATCACCTTCTGGTCTTCACAAACGATGGAATCCAGAAGGAGAACTAGCAACGGTTCGAGGTAAAAAAAAACCCCGAGTCCCGAGTACATATAAAAGTAATATATCTTGTATATATCAAATAACACATATATACCAAAGTTTAAATTTACAAAGCGAATCCGTCCTATATAAGTATATACTTTTAGTAAATTTACGATGGATTTGTTTTAAAAAGGTTGATATGCAAATACCCCACATTTTAAGCTAAAAGGCAATAAGCAAAACGCTCAGCAATGTTACTCTCATATGTATGTATCGTGTATTATAATCCCAAAAAAAAAACATGTACTTTATTTATAATCTTTTTTATACTGGTCCGTAAAATCTAATTGAGTTTTAAATGGTAGAAGCACAACATATATATAAACAACATGGCTGTATTTGAAATGTGCACACACATAAATTCAAAGCAACTAAAATTATGTTTTTTTTTCTTGAAAAACAAAAGCAAGTGCACAAGCCGGTGTCATAATGATTGTATCCTCAGCTGCATCCATTTTGTTTGAAGATATGGCGGCGGCTTCTCCAGAAGCAGAAAAGTGGTTACAAACTTATATTACTCGGAATCGGAGCATTACAATGGATTTTATACATGAAGCAGAAAGGTTAAATTTCGGTGCTATCGTGGTCACTGTTGATATGCCTGTTTCATCCCTTCGTTATCAAAAACTCCGTACTAATTATAAAGATGTTCATAAAATGGTATTAAAAAAAACTCCCATAATATTGTTATAAAACATTGAAAATTGAATGTACTATATTATGCCTAGACGTTTGCATACATATAAGTACCTACAACTTACATGGAGACACTTGTATATATATCCAGTTTTACATTCCACATGATGTGCATTTTTTCAGGTGAATTTGGACAAATACATGGTTGATTCAACAGGATGGAGAAGGGATGATGCTACTTGGGAAGTTTTGGAAACACTTGTTAACAGTACAAAATTACCAATTATCCTTAAAGGTGTCCTAACAGAGGAAGATGCAAAGTTGGCCAAGAAACATGGAGCCAGAGGAATAATCATATCGAATCATGGTGGACGTCAAATCGATGGAGGCATTTCTACTGTAAACTTTTATAATTAGCTATAATTACTTACCCATAACACATAATAATACAAAATATTTCAAACACAAGTTAAAGCTAGATTTTAATGCTTTTTTCTTATTACATTCTGAATTCTGCATGAAAAATGAAGTGGAGTATATTATAAAAGAATCCACAATCTATGTATATGTATACATGTAGATTGATGCACTGGACAAGATTGGACAAAATGCACCAGAACTACTACAAGATGACACATTTGATATATACCTGGACAGTGGGATTAGGTCAGGACTTGATGTTTTCCGGGCATTAGCATTGGGAGCTAAATATGTGTTTATTGGTCGACCGCCGATGTGGGGTCTAATTCATTCAGTATGTGTACACATATATAGAAAATATACTTATACATTTCAATTTCTAATACAAAAGGAAGGGTAAAAATGCATAATAAATGACATTTGCATTTGTTTAATTTTTATATATATAGGGTCAAGAAGGAGTTGAAAATATTTTTAAAATTTTCCATAATGAACTTGAAACCGTCATGAACCAAGCTGGATGTGCAAATATTTCATGTATTTTTCAAACTCCTCGACGTGTCGTCAAAGTACAATAATGTATAAAAATAAACCACAATGAATAAAGAGCTTAAAAATATCTGCACTATATAAGGAATGTTGATAAGAGGTTTTTAATTACCATTTACCATATACTTAATCATATTTACATAGAAAACGTTAAGTATTTACGTAATCTCAATTACCCCCACACCAGGGCATTTGGCGGCTGTGTTCTTTGTTGGATTTTTTTGCAATTTTTATTCGAGGGATTTCATTCTAGAGTCTCTAGACATCCTAGCCTTTTTCTGTATATACTAATACACATTATACTTTATGCCACACTCTCACTTGTGTGTAATCTTAGTGTACACAGTGTGTAGAATTTTGACAAAATTCTTCATTCACTTAACACACAGCGGATTCGGACTTCTCTCTAGGTCTTTTTTGAAATCCAAAATTTTATCCGAATTTTAACAGATATTTCAAAATTTTGAAACATTTTCAAATATCAATTCCTATCCTAAATCTACTCTGTAAACATTCGGTAGTTAAAATATTCCATTATCTTAGTTTCTTGTGTGTGAAAATTTTCTTTTAAAATTTTGATTTCCTCTGTTCTGTTCTGAATTCTGATCATCGTTCATCATTCGTGTTTTGTTTCTCCTTGCGACCATAGCGGCCACATTCAGCAATCTTGTTTTATATTAAAGTGTTTTCAAAAGGATAATCATAAATTATATCAGTTTAAACTATTTGAGGATCATGATTTCAACGTTCAACTACTATTACTTAAACCACAACTGTGCTAGTACTATATAGTCCAGAATTTTGAATTTACTGTGAAAACTTCTACTTATACATTAATTTTCATCATCAAAACCAAATAATTCCAAAAGGTAAGACTACTTCCTTTTTAAACAAAAAGAGAGAAAAACACAAGACATAAATCATCCCAAATTCTTTGAATTTCTTTGATTGAAGGTCTTCCGTTGCATTTTTCAAAGAATTTTGAATTTTCTGCATGTATAATATTATTATATGCATTGTTTTTAAAAATACAAAATACGTTATACATATATAATAGTGTGTGTGTAATAATATAAATATACATTTACTATCTTGTTCAGACGTTATTACTACGTTATTAGTTATTAGTTATTACGTCTGTTTCTTGTTCATGATACTTTTAACGTTCAATTTTAGTTTGGTGTTTGGTGTGACTTTAAATATGTATACATACATAATAATTTTTGTGCTTTCTTTTTATTACAGTACATAAAATATAATCACATAAACATGCCGCTATATAAAAGGAGTGAATTTATACCTAAAAAGCCACCTCCTGACCTCCGACCCGGTAAGTACACAACAATAATAATACTACTATAAACCTAATTACCAATGCATATTAATCATCTGTAATGTCAATTTTCATAACAATATTATTAAAATAAAACTGTATGGTTGCTCTTCCGTGTTCCTCATCCTACATTGTATGTACTTATAATTTATAATAAATAATGGATTTTATTTTTTTCATTTCACTATTTCTTACAGATGAAGATGTGTTCTATCTTAAACTAACCAATGAAATATTTCGAGACTATGAGTAAGTTATTTTTTATCCATCGTTTTATAGTTTTATCACTTAAGAATAAAGTCAACATAATAATAATATGAAGTTATAATCTTTGTTTTGGTTGTTTTTAATTGTTTCTAGTGAATACTTTGATCGTATGATATTATGTAATTCACTTGTATGGTCTTGCTCACTAACGGGTAAAGCTAATTTGACTTTTCAAGAGGCTGTTGACAGCGAAAAATCAGCTAAAAAACTCCTGAAAGGTAAGTTATATACTAATTACATTATAGTAGCATACATAAGTAACATATCTTAATCAGTAACATTTAAAACAACAATGAAGTTCAATTGATTGGCATTAATTTTGCTGATAATAATAATGTGTTTTGTTTCATTATCTTGAAAGGTTTTCCAAGAGATGTAAGTAAATCAAAATTTGTCATAATGTATAGTAATATAACAATTTGTAATATCATATTGTATACCATTTGGATTTTGGATCAACTTATCCTTTGTTTTTCCTTATGAATATAATACCTTTAAAAAAGCATTAGTAATTGGATTCTCATAATATATTATTTTTTTGAACAAAATGAATTTTAACAGCTAAAGAGAGCTCTATTTTATCTGGCATCCTTGACGATTCGTTCAAAAGTATTAGATGTATGTGAAGACGTTTTTGCATATGCCCGAGAACGTTATTTCAAGAATGAACCTGTTCTTGGTGTAATTGGAAATATGTGGTACGTGAATGAAATGTTTTATTTTGTTATGATGTATAATGTAAACATGTACATATTTATTGTTATTATTTATAAAGTATTATATCGTATTATATTATCATTTTATTATATTATTCTTAAAGGTGTCCCTCAAAAGTTCTTCGTGTAATTTATCCTACAAAAGATGAAATTGAAGCGTATAGAAAGGATCAAATTGAAAAAGGACTATATGAACAAAATGACTACCTCAAGTAAGTAACAGTTTTAGGCTTTTTATATATGTATTTAATAGATCATTATTCTCAATGTATAATAAAGATGAAAAAGTAAAATTTAAATTTAAAATGAAACACTATGATGTATAATTGAATTATGAAATTGATGATATTATATTTATTCATTCGTCACTACCTCTGAGTGTATTTTTTATTGTTTTGTTGTTAAATCAAATTTGTTTAGCTTAAATAATATTACAATAATAATAATCGTGTTGAAAAAATGCTATATAATATATATAAAGTATGAGTAATTTGAAGCATTTTAATATTTGAATATCCTCTCTCTTTTTTTTTTTGTATAACAGAGACGATAGTTGGGGTCCACCACCCGATTTATTTCGATATGAAGTTGAAGAGACAGAACCAGATAATCCAGATTTGTATAAAGTTCATATTTTGGAAGCTATAGATGTCAAAAGGGAAAAGACATATTTGACTCGCGATAAAAGTCGTTATCTAATGAAACTTTCCTCATACTATTCCGAAAAAGATCGCAAATGGCGTTTAAAGGTAAACTTTTATAAAATGTAATAATGATAATATTATAAAATGTTCGTGTATGTAAAATTATTTTTTAGTATTTTTTATTCTAGAAAGTATGCATAGGTTATACTTTTTTTAATGAACTCACATGATTTCCCCCCTTTCTGAAACTAAAGTACAGTTTAAATAAAGTAGGGTGAGCCGCTGTAGGGAAAAAGTATTCATAGTTCGGGGCCAGCTTGTTTTATTAGTATGCCCCAACTCATGAATTACTGCTACTTCCTTACACTGCGTACTATATTGTGTGTGTACATACTTACATAGAAAAGATTACAACATCTCGCAGTCTTAATAAACGATGTACAATACTTTTTTATATTTTTAAGTACATGCATTAATAAAATAGATCTTTTTTTTAATTAATGCAGAAAATATAAATTAGTCATGATAATATTTACCTTTTACCTTTTTAGATATTAGTAACTAATTGACAAGAAAAACGTATCACAATGATGTATAACATAACAATAATTACATTGTTGATTATTTAAATGATAGATATATTGTTTCGTCACTACCTCTGAGTGATACTTTTTATTTTACAAATAATGGTTATTGTTGTAATTATATAATGGAAGTATAAGAATGTATGTTTGTAATTTGTACTATATATAATATTATATACTTTTACATATTTTAATATTATAGGAAGAAGTAGTAAAGGCATTTGGTCTTAGTCAAATAAGATTTGAAGATGTATTTACTGGTCCTCCACCGAAATTTGAGGATACTCCTGGACCACCAATTAGAGAAATTGAAAAGAAATTAGCTGCAAAAGCTCCCAAGACTCTTAATAATGAACCGAACAAAAAGAAATCCTTATCCGCTGACTCTAAACCTAAAAAAGAAGGTAAAACCCCAATAAAGAAAGAAGCTAATGGAGAGTCAACAAAAAAGAAAAGATCTAAAAGTGAAGAACCACACAAAAAATCAAAATCTTCTAGTAGTAGTAATAGTGGTAAAGGTGATCCAGAAAGAAAATCCGTACCAAATCCCAATACTTCTCCATCAACACCCGGTGGAAAAAAGAGAGGACCAAAACCAAAAGAAAAGAAACAAAAGGAAGCTGAAAAAGAAAAAGAAGTTGAGAAAAAACCAACTGTTCAAGAATTAAAACAAATTGAAATAGAACGTAGAGCAAAGGAACGAGAAGATTTAAAACAACAAAAGAAACTAATCGCCGATTTCAAAAAATTATGGTTTAAACCTAAAGAAGATCTTGAAGTTGAAGACCTGAAGGTAATTATTATTATTTTTTTGTTTCAGATTTTCTAATTTTTTTCCCATGATTTATTTCGACATCATACAATATGAAAAATATTTACCAAAATTTAGATACATATATTAACTTTTCGGTTTTTCCTCCTTGTTTTTCAAAACAAATATAGGATGTACCAGCACCAGATCCAGTTTCATGTAGCATTCCTAATCATCTATTTGGGGATTTCGTTACCGTCCTTGAATATTTCAATTGCTATTCAAATGTACTAAAAGTTCGAGATTGTTTTAGTAGTGGACTTAGTTTTGACCAACTTGAAAGAGCCCTTGTCAAAAATGAAATAGCAGGTTTGTGTGTATATTATATTCTTTTTTGGATATAAGATGATGATGTAATAATCTAATTTCATAAATGTAAAGTTATATTACTTATTAATTTCCTTATTATATTGTTTTAATGTATCATGGGAATTATTATTAAGCGTTTTTAATTCTTTATACATTTTTATTGCTTATAATATGTATCTTACACTGACGTTTCCTTGTATTGAATTAATAGGACCTTTCAGTGACATTGTCCAACTTTTATTACGAGCCATATTCAGACTTCAGGAATCAGAACATTCCGATATTAATCAAGATAATACAGCTGGAGCAGGTAAATAGAGACTGTTTTGCCTTTCAGTATGCATTTATTCATTACACAACAATTAAAATAATTATTGTTAATTATTAACAACAATTATACATACTTTTCACAATGATGCATTCTCATTTTATATATTTTTGATTTAATAATGAAAATTATTTTATTCGTCACTACCTCTGAGTGAAAAATTTGTAATGCCACGAAAAATTCTGTGGCATGTTTCTAATCTTAACAAACAAAAACATAAGTACATCTATATCGTATATATTTATATACATTTTACATTATATGTACTAATGTACTAGCATTATGTTACTTATTCTATACAAAATGGATTTGGATTTGGTACTTGTATTCTAGAAATTGATGTTGACGAAATAGCTGCTGATGTTTCTACCCAAGAAGCAATTACACAAGCTACAACTGCTGCAACATGGAGCCAGATGTATCAAAATACTCCCCTTCATAAATTATCTCTTGATCATTTGAGTTTGACAGAAGTACTAAGACTTCATTTATTATCATCCGGTGCAAAACCAAGTGAAAAGGATGTTAAATGGAGGTAAATAGAAAAAGTCGAAATAAATAGTACATCTTTTAGTATATTATTACATTAGGAATTTTATTTTTTGTAAAAGAAAGTGTAAATCTTAAACTCTAGTTTTTCAACATTTTACATGATATGCACAAGTCTTTTTTTATTTTGCAATATTAAAAAATGGGAAATGTTAATTTATTTTATGTTAGCACAACTATGTATAATATTATATATTAACAGTATATTATATCATTGTAGGGAAATCAAAAATACTTATAATATTGTAATTATTACTTGTTTTTTTTAGATGGCAAAGTCGAGGATGTTTTGATTGTGAAGATGATCCTGGTTTAATATTACGACTTGAAGAACCCCAAATTATTAAAACATTAACTCATGGTAGCGTCTTGGAATTATCCATTTCAGAAAAATTAAAGGTGATATTGTGCCTAATAAATCAAGTGTTAACATTCTATGATGTAAGAGAAATGATGGAAGATGCTATGGAGCAATTAAAACAAACTAAAATGTCTTTAAGAACTTTACAAGCTGCAGAGAAAAGAAAAGAAACGGAAGAACATTTGTGGAGAACTCGTTTAAAACAAGATAAACTTATTCCAGACATGAATGCATTGAAAGCAGACAAAGAGAAAGTAGGAGCAGACAAAGATAAAGTAGGAGAGAAAACAAATTCTGAAGAAAAACCACCACCACCAGATAAACCTCTTCTTAGTGATCAGGAAATTGAAGCTTTAATTGAAAAGAAAGATAAAGAAATAGCAAAGAGAAAAGCAGAAGTTGATTGGAAAGAAGCGGAATTGATGGATGCCATGTTGAAACACGAGAGAAAACTAGGAATTCATCCCATTGGACGTGATCGTGCTTTTAGAAGATATTGGATTTTCAACACAATACCTGGAATATTTGTTGAACAGGATGATGAATTTGTCGGTCCATGTCTAACCAATCCTACACCATATTTATCTGATGTGAATCTCAATGATGTCAATTTTGTCAAAGAAAATTTTGAAAAGGTTAGTATCAATGTTTTTTATTTATATAGTACATTGTACTAAATTTAATATATATGTATTCTATATCCCATGGTTTTCTATATATTCTATACATAGTCGGTATACATGGTTAAAAATAATGCTAGACATTAGATACTATGTATGAAATACCTTATACTTTATTATCATTATTATTAAAATTTAAAATTGTTAATAATTATTAACAATAAAATACATACTTTTCACAATGATGCATTCTCATTTTATATATTTTTGATTTAATAATGAAAATTATTTTATTCGTCACTACCTCTGAGTGAAAAATTTGTAATGCCACGAAAAATTCTGTGGCATGTTTCTAATCTTAACAAACAAAAACATAAGTACATCTATATCGTATATATTTATATACATTTTACATTATATGTACTAATGTACTAGCATTATGTTACTTATTCTATACAAAATAGGTTTGGATTTGCTACTTACTTATGTGTATAATTATTTTGTTTTGTATCTTGTTCAAAGCTGATGCAAGTTGATCGTGAAGGAAGTGACAAGGAAAATTCAACTTTAGCTTCACCTAAAAAGGCACCAAAGAAAAAACAACCTTCATCAAAATCTAAAGATGCTCCACCTCGACCAGAAGTATTTGGCATTTGTACTGGTGATGCTAAAATTTGTCCAGTACATAGTAAATATTCACCACATCATAAATGGTCATTTTATTGGAGTGCAGAACAACTTGATCAACTAATTGAAGGATTAACACCTCGTGGAATCCGAGAAAAAGATCTCAAACAAACTTTAATTGATGAAAAGGAAGGACTAGTTAATTTGTTAAAAAGATGTCCAGTATCTAAATTAAATACTGATAATGTTTATCCAGAACATATGTTATCTATTGCTGAAAGGAAGCAGCAAAGAGGAGGGGGTCAAAGTTCTAAGCATCTTGATCCAAATCTAAATTATCCAGAAGGAACCACACTAGAAGAAATTCAAGAGTTGCAGCTACGAGACTTAATTCTGGAAATGGAAGAAAAAGTTTTCTTGGGAACTTTAGGATCTCTAAAAGTAAATACTCGTTCTATTCAATGAGATTCATTTTATTAATTTGTTGTTGTAATAAACCTAATAAAAATTAGTACTAGTAGTAATACATTTTTTGAAAAAGCTCAACAACATAAAATATAAAATATGTATAATAATAATAATGCATTATATTTATCCAGATTAAAGATAGACAAGCTTGGAGGACAGCAATTGAAGGGAGAACATATGATATGCAAGCTGATGGAGTATATTGGGGCAAAGATAAATCTGTAACCAAAGAAGATTTAGAGAAATTGGCAAAAAGTAAGAAACATGTTTAGATTTCACTTGTGTTTTTTTCCGTACGTGTATGTAATATGTAAACAAAAAAAATATTGTTTGCTAGTAAATTTAGTAAACCTTTGTGCTAATAAAAATTTTATGTTTGTGATTACTCTCTTGTAGGCTCAAAGAAACTCAATTCCATTAAAAGTAATGATGATGCTACCTCAAGTTCAGGATCATCTAATACAGAAAATCGACCAAATAATGAAGGTGTCCCAATTAATCCCGTCATTAGGGCTTTGGCTTGTGCTATATTGCAGTTTAGACAAAGTTTAGAATCTAAATTTTTCAAGAAACCTCTCGGATGTAAGTTAATCTTAATGCATAATATCATACATATAGGCACATTTAAAAAAACAGATACTTTTTTCTAGATTAAATTAGAATCGAAAACTTACGAGGCATCTGAAGAAAAAAAAAGAATGTGTTTTGTATTTTATAATGTATAATATTTTATTCAATTTTGTAGTTGGTAAAGATGATGGAAAAAATAAAGGAAAGGCAGCAATAGCAGAAAATAAAACTACGGATCATATTAACAAAGGAACCTCACTAACTCCAATAGAACGTTGGGAATTATCTTTAATGGCTTCAACAAGTTTTTCTCAACTCTTCCTACATTTATTTACTCTTGGTAAATATAAATACTATATGTATATTGTACATTACATATTACATATTACATATCAAACGATTTTATGTGATATAAAATATGATTTTAATTTATAATGTTAAGATTTGTATTTTTATCGTTCTTTTTTTTTCTTTGTAAATAACTTATAGACAATAGTATAGAATGGTCAAGATCTGTGTTAAATGCACGTTGCCGAGTTTGTCGCCGAAAAGGAGATCCTGATAATATGCTATTATGTGATGAATGTAACAAAGGTCATCATGCCTATTGTCTGAAACCTCCACTACAGGTCCGTAACCAAATATAATATTATAATAATATTTACTAGTCTATATCCTATACAAACATACTAAAAAAAATAAATTGTGTAATATAGGATAAATCTGTACGAAAACAATTTAATAATAATATAAGTATAATGTAGTAAATATATATTATGTAGTATAATTTGGATTTGTTTAACATTTCAATTAGGTCATTCCAAAAGGAGATTGGTATTGCTCAGATTGTCGGCCACCTGAACCTGAACCACGTCAAAATCGACGTGCAAGAAACCAACCATTATCAAAAGAAGAAATTTTAGATGAACTGGAGAGAGATAGTGAGGACGATGAGGAGGAAGTGGAAAGAGGAAGTCCAAGAAGGAGAAAAGGAGGAAGAAATACTCGTGCTTCTGTAGATGAGGATGAATCCGATGATGATGAGGAAGATGATGATGATGTAGAAACATGTGAAACGTGTGGTTTTGGTGGGAAAGTAATATGTTGCGATAAATGTCCAAAGGTAAGTAGTCATAAAACTATTATTTTTTAGTAAAAAATATGAAATTGTATTCTAATCTTCATTTCTTGAAAAAGTACAACACCATCAGCTATCAGCTATATGTATAAACATGCCAAGAAAATTTATGGAATGAATTCTTTTGTAGGTGTATCATCTTGAGTGCCTTGATCCTCCAATGAGTCGAGTACCTCGTGGTCAATGGTATTGTCCAAAGTGTAGTTCTTCCAATAATAAAACTTCAAAGAAAAAGAAAAGTAATACTTCAAAAAGTAAAGGAAAGAAGAAGAAAGTATCTCGAAAAAGTTCCAGCTCTGAAGAATCAGATATTGAGGATAGTCAAGAATCTGAGGATGATGTTGTGGATGATACTAATGCAGAAGATGACCAAGGTGTTAGCCAAGATTCAAATGCATCAGGTATGTTGTAATTATTGTTATATTATTATTTATTATTATTATTATGTTTTACTCGAGGAAAAATTAATAATAGATTCCATTTTTTGTTTAAAGAAAAAAAAATTCAAAAATGTACATTTCAAAAGATAAAATTTTCACCATGTTCCTACTTGTTGTTGTAATAAAATTTATAGGTAGTGACAATGAAATTGAGGAGAATGGTGATGCCAGGAGTGGTAATGAATCCGAAGGAGAGTCTGATTCGGATAATCCTAAAGTTAAGGTGAAAATTGGGAATCAGAGAGCTACACGTTCAAGTCGAAATCGAAAATACGTTTCTGATAGTGAAGATGATGCTGAAAGTGATGAAGAACAAACGGGTAGAGGAAGGAAGCGAAAATCAGCATCACAAGCAAATTTACGAATTCGACAAGTGACCAAACGTTTACGAAGTGACTCGAAGGAAAATAGTGAAAGTTCAAATGATTCTAATTCACTTTCAAGAAAAAGAGCATATGATTCTGATAGTAATGGTGTCGGGCATGATGCTCCTAAACGAACACGTCTTCAACGTATGAATACCAATCAATGTACAGAAAATGGAGAGTTAGATAATGTTCTGTTGGATCGTCTGCTCCATGATGTCATGAAACATTCAGAGGCTTGGCCATTCCTGAAACCTGTAACCAAGACGGAGGTATAATATTTATTACTTTATTTATTTTTCTTCTATTCTATTCAGTCTGGTGGAATATATTTGCAATTACAAATCATGTATTTTTTTGTTTTTAAACCAATAGAGGTTATTTTCCAAAGTCCTCAATAATAATAATAATAAGAATAGTAGTAAATATTTAATCAATTTATTTGTTTTTTATTCCCTCAGGCTCCTGATTATCATGAAATTGTCCGTTACCCAATGGATTTAGGTAAAACTATATCAGTTTTTACGCATGATTTCCTTACTAAACAACAAGTTCAATTACATATTATTATTATACTATAATTCATAGTAAATCGTACTTTGCGTAATAAAAGACATTTTGTACCTCAAATATAACTCATAATTTCTCTTTTTGAATTCTGAAATAGGCACCATAAAGTATAAATTGAATTCCATGGTATACACCTGTAATGAAGAACTTATTTCTGACTTAAATCTGGTGTTTGCCAACTGTCTCCAATATAATGAACCCACTCATCCTGTCTACAAGTAAGGAAAAATTATAATAAAAAATGCTATATTAAATAAAAATTTGTAAACGTTTAAGCCATTTCAACGACAGCATTATATAGTACATTATTATTATTATGTACTTCATGTCTCATTATTATTATTATAATATTCTGTCATGTAATTTTTCTAACAAAAATGTTTTGGATTATTTATTATTAGAGCTGGAAAAAATTTGAGGGCATTCTGCGAGCGTCGATTAAGTAAGCTAAGTATTAATTTTCAAGACCCGGCACACAGCACATCCTCATCGGTGAATAATAATACTAATTAATTCAACACATTTTAATTATTATTGTAGTTATAAAATTGATGTCGCATGACTTTGTTAGTAAGGTTTGATAGAGTAAACAAAAGAACGAGAAATCTATGCATATTATAGCAACTATTATTATAAAAATTTCATTAATATGCTGTAAGGAATTTTGGATAAAAAACAAACACACCATACCAATACCATAAAACCGTAACAATAGGAGTGATAATCACAATATTAATATACTATCAATTAAAACTTAAACAGGGAGAATCTAAACAAAAAACAAACAAAAAAATAACAATAATATTTAAAATCACAAAGAAAGAGAAAATTTACAGAGTAACTATTTTCTCATGTTTTGTACGTCCGTTTTCCGCATGACTATACGTGTTATATTATTGTATAAGTATTACTTTAAAGTGTTAAAAATAATCTTGTTATTTATAGTGTCATCATTGTCTGTGTGTATATTAGATAATGTTTTTGTAAAACAAAATAACATGACGAGTGTCTATATTCACCATTTATTATGACTATGTAAAATATTATGTGTTTCAAACTGAAATGACAGATAGTACTTTTGATGTACAAGAATGAGTGTGTGAATACTAATAATAATTGATTAATTATAGTAATAATTATTGTAATACACCATATTATACAAATTTGATATATCACGATTATGTCATTTATAAAGGTATTATTTAGATATAAGTAGTGGTTGTTAAATGCTACAAGTAGGAACGGAGAAGGAAATTTGTGCATAAAAGAAATAATTTAATGTGTATAATATTAATATTCTTAAATTGTCAAGTTGTATTCATTTTTTTTTAACTAGTAAGGGGACTAGCTGGCTTCCTCTTTTGCGTTTTTAAATTAATGTCGATTTTGAAAAAAATTATCACAACCTTATGTTATATAAAACATTCGAATAATAATAAAATAGGATACTATGTAGTTTTGAGTTTTTCTTCCTTGTAAATATGATTAATGATAATTATTATGTGTAAAGAAAATGATGATATTTTGTACGACGGAACTTGTATAAATTAAATTAACGTGTAATGTTCTTTTTTTTAAGATTTAGAACAACAAATGAAAGGTTCAAAAATAATGCTTTTATTTGCATTTAGCACATACAGCTAGCCGATATTTGTTTGTATTTACGATACAATAGGACTAGTAATGTAACTATCATTATTGTATGCACTCTTATATATTATATTATTATATAAAATATAAATTATTATATTATACTTATAAAATCGTAGAGACTTTGAAAGATTTAACGTATTACGCAAAAGATGAAGCATTTGTAAATAAGAAGTGTTGTTAAAGAAACTTTTTTACATGAAGTATTCAATATTTAATTCGTAGAGAAAGGAAAAATTGATTAATTAATCGGAACGAGGAAAAGAATTAATATTAATTATTAATTATTATTAATTCTATCGTTGTTAGTAAACTTAGATAATTTTACACCAGATTAAACATACATATATGCATAAACTACAATAATATAATTATTACCTATGCTGTGTTTCATTGAATGAGTGCTCTATTATGTATCTAGTGTAGGACAAGTAGAGAAAACGAAGAAACTATAGATGCAAACTTTTGTCTTTTATGTATTGGCTTAAATATATATCCAAAAAGTTGTAGCAATTTTTAGCGTAAAAAATTAATATTTTTTCTTCAACACGATAGAACAGATGAAATTATTAAAGTATTATTATGATGATATTATGTATCCAATTCCTTTTTTGATTAAAATAATAAACTTCAAATTTGTTTTCATCAATACACAGAAATCTCTACCATAAAAATTTTGAACAAAAAGAATAATGGATTTGTGATATACATGCATAAAGTTAAAATAAGGTTGAATACACACATGTACTTAATATGCATGATATATAATGCAATGTAAAAGTATAATACTTAATGCTGACAAAACGTACTACTATATATTATGTATTTCTGATCATGGAGTAAAAAAAAATACAAAGTTATTATAACGTTTATTTATAGCAAATACCCAAAATGATTTTGCATAATTATACCACTACTCGATGCATTTTTTCTAGACCTACACTGTAGTTTTTTCGATTTAAAAAAATAGTCTTATGTCCAATAGGAAAGCAGGGGGGATCAATCAGTCACCAATAAAAACATGAAAACGCGCAGGAAAAACTATTAACCAATGATTATAACGCATTTTATTTTGTAATAGACTGTCCCAAGTTTTTTTTTGTATTCAGTAATGCTGTTATTTTATTGTGAAAAAAAACAGGAGAATTGACTAATAATAATAATACAAGTCGTTATCAAATGATTCAATTGTATGTAAACCAATTTAAGTAAATGCACGAGAATGAATGAATAAATAAAATAATGATAATGACAATTTCTTACCAAATTTTCAATGTTTTTGTAGATATATATATATACATTATTTACTGTAGATTTATAAACATGTCGAGATATTCTAGGTACATACTTTCAGTTAGCATTTTTCGTCAAAAATATATGTTTCTCTGCTTTTAGAAGAAAAAGAAAGTAGCGAAAGACAAAAAAGGAACGGTGAAAGCTATTTTTCTGTTTTTGTTATTTTTACATTGTTCAATGCACTGGAGAAAGCACACAGCCTCGTTTGGGCATGAATATGAAATATGAATGATGCATATAAAAAGGACACTGTAGGTAATTTTCTAGTAACAATAGTATTTTATTGTTGCGTTTTACATAAGAATCATTGTTGACAAGTTATAAAATTGATTTCTGTAATATAATATATCTATGTACATGTAACTTTGCTGTTGAATACAAACAAAACGTATAATATAATAATTCTTTATCATATTCTGTTTTATGTGTACTATTTTATGTTTATTTTGCACACACACACACACTTTCGTCGATGAGGGTTTTCCCTAATACATAAAAAATTTGCAAAGTTAATTTTCATCTTTTTAATTTCCTTGTCCATTTGTCCACTTATCGAGAACGAATATTAATAATACCCTATACAGTAGAAGTGTATCTGTATTTATCTTTATGTTTCATAATATATAGTATGCGTATAGTTCTGTACATGTAACATATTTTATGTACTCTCTCATTACCCATTACACATTATTATTCCTACGTCCATATACATAGCTCATACTCTTATATATGTCGCACTTTCTCTATCCGTAATGTATTATAATATCAGTGTAGGACTTACATATTATTTATTATCTATTTACTCCAAATTAATTATCTTTCTCCCTGTATTTTCAACATGTATTTCATATGTACACAGTTGCATTGCAATCATATGTGAGGTGTGAGGTGGAGAAAAAAAAATATATAGACATGTCATAATATATATACTTAATGTACTACTATATCCACTATAATTTGTAATACCACATTCACCACATTACTATAATGATCATTCCATTATTAAATAAAAAAATTAGCGTTCTCCTATTTACTGATTACTAATTAAACGTAGCCAACGGCAAGACAGAAGAAGAAACAGAACAAAGAGAAAAGCACAGCGTGAATTCACCGAATTTCAAAATAGGAATATTTGCAAATAAAAAACATCAACTGCTTTTTCAGGACATTAGTTGGAGTACTTTGAGATTAATTAGTATTCACTGAAACCTAAAATATGACATTGAGTCTTGTGATTTGTCATACATAAGTGTATGTGTAATGTGTACACACAGAAAATGGCAAGCATGGGCAAAACAAGAAAGGAGAGCAAACCTCAATTTTCTCAAAATACTCCCAAATCATACCTTTTTCATGAGAATCTACGATGCGGCTGCAAAATATAGTTTAAAATAACATGATAATAATAATACGGTTAGTGGTATCTGAACTGCACACCTACTTACATACATATTATCCCTATGATTTATTTAAATATGTATAGTTTAGTTTTGGCAATCACTTTGGAATTTGTTTGGAAGAATTAAAACAGTACCATATATTTGTATACATATCTACAATGTAAAGAAAAATAATAAAACATTCATAATTCAAATGAACTACTTGGCCTAAATTTTTTCAGTATATAATAGGTAAAGTAAAGAGTTTTACTAACGTTACATATATATTATGTCGAGTTTGACATGGACACATAATATTATTTCTTAATGATTAATGATCATTTTGTTTGTGTATAGCTTGGGCTGGATAGTGACTTATTTTGTATTATTAGTGACTTTTTTGCTTTCATATTATGCAAGTAATGTACAAAATACATATACATGCACATGCCATGTTTTGTATAATTTGTACGGTCGTTATTTTTTTAATTAGCATTAGTGATATGATGATATATAAGACTGAATCTTTGGATAGTCTATTTTTCTAAATACAATCTACATATATATAATTGTAGTACGATGCCACTGAGTAAATATTCTAACCTATTTGAAATAAAAACGTTCAATTCCTTTTGCATTTTTCCCTTGTAATGCGTAAAGTATGAAACAAAGAAAAGGACAAGGCATAAAATATACATACATGCATAGAAAATTGACCATTTTCATAACCACTGGAAAAATTAGTGAACAAATACTGACATTTTTAAGTTAAAAAAACTATAATAGTTTGGTTTTTGTAAGAAATGATAGACGTGTAAAAGCTACAAAATCTCGTCGGTCGAAAAAATAAAAACTACAAACAAATCAGTGAAATTCTGGTTGAGAAAGCTGCACTACAAAGACATGTACAATGTACATTGTATAAAAAGGAGATAGTTCATTTCAGTTGAAACTGTAGACATATATATAAAAATCCTCGCCTGACCTAAAAGATTGTAAACTGTAAAACAAAATATTATTCTATCATGTATAAAAATTTCATTTTTTCCCTACATAATTATTACGCATGTAAATAAAAGGGGGGTTTTGAGAAAATGTGTGATTGCATCTTCTCATCGTTTTACTAATGATATAATATATAATGTGTTGTGTATCGCCGTGTGTGTGGTTTGATTTTTGATTATCATTATCTTAGTTTATTACGAATACAGTTAGATAAGTACTGAGGCTGCTCAGGGTATGATATATTATTATATCTGAGCAAAGTTACAAAATAATCTTAGTACATGTGTTTTTTTTCTCAATTGTTCGTATGAGTAAAGACTCAAACATTGATTATTTAAGAACAAAATATAGTCAATAGTATAAAGTTAAATAATAATATGATAACAATTATCCATATAGTCCATACATAATATAGTTTGAATACATTATTTCATTCAATATATAGTTTTTTGTGTGTATATAGTGAATCATTTTAGCGTAAGAAATTTTGGAACTTTACTGCACAAAGTTCGATATAATATAGTAAATATAGTAATACATTTTGTGTCTAATATCATAATTCATAATCATATGCACAGTATTCGATATTCGTCAAGTACTTTTAATTTAGTTGATAAGTTTTGCAGACATCCGATATATTATGATATTATGCATGTATCTATACGTTGATACATTACACATGATTTCAAAAATTGTATAAATTTCAAACAGAGAGGATGCGACACTATACAATTTAATTAGCATCACATCCTCTAATATATAATATAATAATATGTGTCTTCTTCTGCATTACATGATAATAATTCATAATTCATAATTCATACCTACACTTAATACATACACTTTCATAAATTCATAAACACACCATAACACGGTATCCATCCATCCATACATTTTGACACGCACCAACAATGATATTTTCTCCCCGTTGGAGACAAACTCCCTCAAATATACACAATAATAAATATACACTCACACATTCATTCCACTCGTTTGAAAAAATATTATGAATAGGTAGTTTTGACAAGTTGTATCTGTGTGTATACATATTATAAACAATTGTATGTACAAAGATATGATAATGTTGATTGTTCAACTCTTCCTACTTCTTTTGTTTCTTTTGTTCTTTGGTTTTTTTTGCCGAGTTGTAAGTTGTAAATGTGTGAGGGTTGAGCGTTCCCTTTCTTCTTCTTTCCAGAAGTAGAATCTGAAAGTAATTTTGGTTTTTTGGAGGTATGAGGACAGTAGATGAAGAAGAAGAAGACGACGACGAGTGGAAAAGCTGCCATATTTCCTACCTAAAACACTTTTGTTTCTCTCTATAATATACATATATCTTGTGTTCTATCATGTGCACTTGAGAGTCTTCAGATCATTCAGAGAAATATTGGCAGGAGTCCAGAGAGGATCAGGAAAAAAAAGGAAACGTTCATCAGCACTTTAGTCACACTGGTATAAAAATCCACACAAACTCTGTCACAAATACACACTCCACTCCAATTATATTATTATTTTCACTATTGTTTAGTATTTAGTATTTATAGTATGTACAATTTAAACCTGCACTGTGTATTTAAATATATATATATTATACTTTATGATAAAACTTTATAGGTCATGAACAATAATAATAACTACCATGTGTATATAACATATATAACTAATTTAATATAGCTTTGATAAAATAATAAGTCTATATTTATCGGCAAATTACTATACATAATATAATATATAACCAATCTATGTTATAATAGACGTACTGAATAAATCTTACAATTATTTTCCTTAAACTCGTTACATAACTCGTAATGATAATATAATACATATACATATAATATATATACACTGTCCTTATATAGTTTAGAGTGTATACAAAGGGTTGAAGTATCAGTACGTTTGTGTCGTCGAAATCGAAATCGAAGCGACAGAAAGATATATAATATATATTTACTTATTTATTTATTTATTTAAGAGGAGAGTTCATTGCATTGATTAATTGATAAATAGTATTATATTTCATATGCATTTTGTTCACTTAGTTTTTCGTTTTTCGTAGTATACTAATAATATCTAATATCATATCATAATAATATACCATATGTACAATCTGTTTATGCTGAGCTTTGTATATATTATATATTTCAGAAGTTAAGTTGATATAATATCTATAAATGTTCATATACGCTGACGTTGTTTGATGTCCAACTTTTCGTTTGCTTATTTGTTTACTTTTAGTGAATATATTATTTTATATATATATGTAGTATAATATTTGTTTATTAATTAATTAACCTTAATGAACTTTATTAGTTATTATTACACATGAGTTGCCAGAGTCCCAGGTTTAAGTTGGGCGGCGGAAGTAATAATGTACTGAGGAGGTGGGACGGTCCCAGTTGAGTGTGGGGACGGTGTTTGTGAAGTCTGAGGACTTCGAGCAACTTGAGGCACAGCCGAACCGTTTCTAAGTCCACTATATAACGGTGGCAAGTGATGTGGTTTCGGTGGCTGAGCAGTATGATTATTATGATTTAAAATTGGCCTTTGACCCCCAGACGGGGAATGATTAGCATGAGGCGGAGGTAATGAAGTATTTGAAGTTCTCAGGTAGGGATTTCCGTAAGTTGCTGAGTAGCGCGGATCAGTCTAAATCACAAAAGGAAAGGGAAATAAGATATTAATCATCATTATCATTCTAAATAAATTGTTTGAGATTTGAGAAAAAACTGGATACTAGACACTAGACACTAGATTCTAGATTAAAAATGAAAAGATAATAATAATTCGTATTTGACATACATTATTCAAATATTGCGGACTATGACCTCCACCCATACCCACTAGTCCACTATACACTGAATTCCTTCCCAACGGAGGGATTATAGGATTATAGTCCCTCGAGTAGTCTACGTACGGTATATATCCATTACTATTGTTATTTTGCCCATTCTCCTGTTCAACCACACACAAAAAAAACAGAATAGTCACATTAAATCTTTTTCCCTTTGAAATATATTATACAAAACACAACAAAGTAAAATGCAATGAGTGCATGTGGATAAATATAATACATAAATAACATTTTCCAAGAAAATATGATTTTTTCGGGGGAGGGGGGAATTAAGAAATAGAGGTAACAAAAAAAAGGGACAAAATTCTCTACTTCTTTTCCTCCTCCTTTATCACTTTTTCATATAATATAATAATAGAAAATATTAAATAATATCAATCATGTATTACATAATTCTGGTTTCAATTCCTTCTTATTTCTTATCTTTGGCTTATACCTTATTTCGTCTACTGTAGACTGTAGACATGATTATATTTTATTACTGAGAAATTAATATGATTCTAATAGCAATTCCCTTCATCATCGGCGTCCTCCTCTCCCTTTTCTTTTCCCCTCCTTTTCCTGCATTTTCAGTTGCAGTATCTAGGATCTAATATCTGTAATACTGTGATACTGAATATTGAACACTTTCTATATTATCTCTACATTCTACATCCATCCGATCTAATACTTAAAGACTTTTTGTACATGAAAGAGAAACGGAAGGGAAAAGATAAAAGCACTCTCTCTTTCTTACTTTTCTCTGTGATGTAGCTAAACACACAGAAATAGATAGAGAGGATCGTAGTTCTTAATCTAAAGATAAGACTGTTAGTTTGTTTTCAGGGAAATAAGATTGGATTTCTTTTGCTAGTTTTGCATTTAGCCCAAGGCTCAAAATCTCATGAGCTTTCCCCTACACACTACACAGATATATGTACAGTTGTACTCTGTACCTACATCTGTAGTTCCCTAGTAAAATCGCGGAGGGAGATGAAAGTCCAAAGTCTAAACTCTAAACTCTATCTACATTTACATTTATATTTATACGTAGTTGTGTGTACACTGTACGGGTAAAGGTATCTGTAATATAAAATTGACGCAGTCATGATTTTTAAATCGGCCCAAATTTCACATGTGTGTTCTACACCAAAAATAAGCGTACCCGTGTTTCGACAAAAAAATTAATTTTCACCTGGAAGGGCGTGGGGGAGGTTTAAAAATTTTCAAAAACAAGAAATGTGCATTTTCAAACCACCAAAACTTGGTTTCAAATGGGTCCGATTTCAATTCTGTAAAAACCACACAACTCTCTAGGGTGCACTGCGGAGTTAAAATGAAAGAAATGAGCGAAACTCCCCAAAATAGATTTTTTAAAAATTCCTGAAAATGACCCATATTGAAAAATCAACTTCTCCCCATGGCATTTTTTCGATGCAAAATCACTACTACTGGATAGACCTCGTCATTCTGAACAACTTTCCCTTTAACACCATTTCAATCCATCCACATCCTGATTTTATAAAAATTATTTTCAATTCAAAAAAGATAGAATTTTTTTAAACCTCGATTAGAAATTGACATCTTCAAACCACCAAAAGATGCTTTCAAATGGGTCCGATTTCAATTCTGTAAAAACCACACAACTCTCTAGGGTGCACTGCGGAGTTAAAATGAAAGAA